>PVHP010053498.1:0-10814 GCA_004024765.1 Zapus hudsonius
TACCTTAAAATTGGTTCTGAAAACTCCACTCAAAGGCAACTTGGGGAAAATGATAATTCGTCCCACCTAGATAGATTGCTACTGTGAAGTGTGAAATGTGATTATGAAACATAGAGGATGTTTGAAATAGAAAAAGAGGGATTTTTGTGAAGTAAAATGGCTAAATACAAGACGCTGATTTTAAACTGCTCACTTAAACTCAGTAAAGTAGCTGTGCCATGGATCTTGAGAAAAGCAGCAGATGTGAAGCTGCCAGTTAGAGCACAGGAGGGTGGAGTTGAATAACTAGCTGTTTATCTGACTTCTGTAAGCTGCCTGCACCATAGGAATATAGGAGGATAAGAATAAGTAACCGCTGGGCTGGAGAGATGGATCAGCGGTTAAGGCTCTTGCCTCCAGTGCCTAAGGCCTTGGTTTCAATTCCCCAGGTTCCACGTAAGCCAGACCCACAAGGTGGTGGCCCTGGTGCGTTCTCTCTCTCTCTCTCTCTCTCTCTCTCTCTCTCTCTCTCTCTCTCTCTCTCATCTCTCTGCTTGAAAATGAATAAATAAATAAAAAAGAATAAGTAACCGCTTACTTGGCTTCTGTGAAATGCGCAGGATGACTAAACATAACCCCTGGACTGAAAAGCCCGCGTGTGCCAAAAATATGAACATATGAATGTACCAATGAAAAAATAGCCCGTGCAAACTGTTTACTGTCTTTAAAAAGGCTTGCGGGGTTGGAGAGATGGCTCAGTGGTTAAGGCACTTGCCTCCAGTGCCTAAGGCCCCAGGACCCACATAAGCCAGACCCACAAGGTGGTGGCCCTGGTTCTCTCTCTCTCTCTCTCTCTCTCTCTCTCTGCTTGAAAATAAATAAATAAAATATTTAAAAAGGCTTGTGATCCTGCACTGGACACCGTTGGTCTCAGCTCACTGTGCCTTGCTGTGTGACCACAGTCCGGGTTTGAACCTGTTCAAATAAATGACCCTTGCGCTTGCAATGACTTGAGTCTCTGGTGGACTGTCTTTGGGGGTCGCGGACCTTACACTACCTTTGCTGTGCAAGGCTGTGGCTCCAGGAGGGGGTCCACAGAATGCCCTTGTGGGACAGACCTCAAGTACCATGGCCTCCCCTCTATTGCTGAGGGTTCTGACTTCACACACTTACTACGTGCTCACCAAGCTTAACTCTCTTCTCTGTTTTGAAGATGTCCAAGTGATTCCTATGGCCTATAGGTAGAATTACCCAGGTGAGGACACTTTAAAGGCTCAAGAGATTACTGTATCTATAAGACTCCATCGTTTCTTAAGCAAGGCACAGTTACGGGAGGAAGGAGTTTATTGAAGTGACAGGTCCTTGAGCTTATTCACAGAGTGGCTGCACACGTGTCCTCAGAAGGGCTCATACATTGTCTCCTGAATGCCAGACCACAGTCGACTCTGAAAGACTCGACCAAACAGGGTAAGATCAGAAGTGCTGACATGGGCTTGGCAGGGCCGGAGCACATGGTCCCATTGTTTTTCTGTAACAATCTGACAAAAAAAGAGAATCTTTTCTGTGTGCGTGTGTCTGCGCCTCGATTTCTAAGCCGCATCTACGTGACTTGAGAGGATTCCATGGGAACCAGCGAAACTTGGCCACATAAATCATATGTACATTACTGGTGAATCGAGCCCTCGATCACATTCTTACCAATTAAGCTGTGCGCAAAAAAAGATCTGAACTAAGTCTTAACGTGTTAAGAATGCTCAGAGGGAAAAGAAAAGACACCACAGAAACCAACAGCAGAGACTATTTTAAAAATAGAAGCAAGAGGGGCTGAGCCCCAGCAACTCGTACGAAGTAAGGTAAAAGAACGGATGTACAAATAATATTGTCATCGCAGGACAAAGAGCTTTAGAAAATGTTACTTTAGAAGTACCAAGCTCCACAAAGGACTGGAATTTTCTATCAGTGCTGATCTTTCCCTGGTCCAGAGAAAATGTGCATAACTTTTCTTTCCCTATGTGTTCTCCCTTTAGACTCGAGTGGCCTGAGAATTGCAAATATGATTTATAACTTTTTAATCCCAAACAGCATTCTGTAAATTGCAATGAACACAGCTCATGTAAAGTACATGATAATGAAACATCAATGCTGCTTAGTAGCTGCAGCACAATATGATCTGTGATATGGTCAGAGGAGACACGTTCTAGCATATAACATGATGACATCTCTTCAAATCTAGAGAGCCACTTGGGCCGGAGATTCTTGGAATTCTATTTTTAGCTTCTTGAATACAGGTGCCAGGTCACCTGGCAAACAAACTTGACATAATTGTCTTCCCACAAAAAGAGCTTTTGGGAGCCAGGTGACAATCTCTTCATCCATTTAGGCAAATCCAGATTTGAATCCCAAGTTTGCCACTTGTGTGTAACCTGGGGCAAATTTCTCAATCTTTTTTTTTTTTGGTTTTTCGAGGTAGGGTCTCACTCTAGCCCAGGCTGACCTGGAATTCACTATGTAGTCTCAGGTTGGCCTTGAACTCACAGCGATCCTCCTACCTCTGCCTCCCGATTGCTGGGATTAAAGGAGTGCACCACCACGCCCGCTAAATTTCTCAGTCTTGCTAAGGGATATAGACTAGACAAATTCCAGAAGGGGAGCCCATGGCCCAAGGCCATTTCCTATTGTTCCCAGTGCTTGTATGGGTGCACTGGTCCACTGAAAGGGAGGGAGTGATTGGAACTGTAGCCCATGTCTGGGCACTGGGGAACCTTAAGAATGGTGTTGGAGTTTGGTCTAAGATTTTTGGCACGAGCTGTTATCCAAAGTTGATCCAGAGAAGTAGCGAGCAGACCTTCCAACCCCTCCCTGCACACCATGGAGGATCCCTCTGCTGGGAACCCCAGTTTTTTTTTATTGTCCATAATGCATTACATTATTTAGTGGGCAAACAATGAGTTGTTATCCCCAATTCCCCAATGCCCCCCTCCCCGTCCCCAATCAGCTGGATATCCTCCTCCATGGGCTGTCTGGATCAGTCCTTGTGGCAGGGGACCATGGATAGCCTAGTACTCAGCCTGTTTCTCCTGGCCCAAGTGCGTTGTTACTGAGGGGTGCCATGCCTCTGGATAGTCTCCCCCACCACGGCTCTCACAATCTTTCCACCCCCTCTTCCGCTCAGTTCCCTGAGTCGTGGTGGGGGAGTATTAAGGCTGCTTTAATGTTGTGAGCTTAGGGGTCTTTGTGTCGAAAATTGTTGGTTTCTATCTCACTGGCTTATCCTGTTGATTGAATGGCTGTGGCTGTGGGTCTCTTGTTCGTCCCATCATTCTCTGCAGGGTTCCATATGGATCCTCCACGATATGACTGTGGTGGCTCCTCTCTTGCCAGGATCTCAGCTATCAGCCTATGGTCGGTTGGTAGGGTTAGATGGGCCCCAGCTCTCTCGCTGCATCCTGAAAAATACAAACACAATCTCCATTGGAGAGTGAGATCAGTCTAGGTTAACAAATATACATAATTCTGGATTACCTAGATTCGATTTTTAGTAGCCTTCCTGTCAATCGCTCCCATTGTGCATCTTTTCTTGGGAGCCCAAGAGGATGGGATCCGGTGCCTATCGCCCTGAATCCCCAGTTCCAGTAACTCCAGTTTTGATGACACACCCTTGAACTGTACAAGAACGGTGGAAACCCCCAGATGTGGCTTCTTTCACCCTGGCCTTTGGGAGGAAATTACCTTGCTATACCCTTCAGGGCTGCTTGGGATTGAGGAAGAGGAATTAATGACCTTTCTGAGAAGTCCTGTGTGAATCACTCTAGAGGGTCGAGGCTTCATGTGGTACATTGGCATCTCATCTCCTCATCTGCTCTGCAGTGGACAGTTCTCCACCTCTGTTCTTACCCAGCTCTGAGAGGGCCAGCAGTGGCCAAGCCATGGGCTGGTTTTATCATCAGAAGAGACCTTGGAGGGTGCTCTTCTGAGAGCCAAGAGCCCAGACAGAAGTCTCAGGGTGCAAAGGGTTCGATGGCACTGAGAATTCGTCTCGGGATTATACAGTGAGGAGCTGGAACAAGGCAGGTTTATGGCTCTGACACTCTGAAACGAGTCGCATCGTCTCATTCTCTCCAAGTGTGTTCACTTAGAAAAAAAATTCATGGGGATTTTTATGACAGAGGACGTGGGGTTTAAACCACACTGCGTGGTGTGGTGAGTCATGTCACTGACTTCTTACATGACAGGTATTTCTCTCTGGCCATCTCTGTCATGAGATAGAGCTGGGATGTCCCACTGTGGCCAATTGATTTTTTGGCTCCCCTTGCCTGTGACCTGTGGGAATGTCTGCCTTATCCAGTCCTTTGCTCTGCTCAGATGGAGGAGGGGATGCTTTGGGGGGAGGCGCTTGGGAACTGCTGTCTTTCCCACGCACTTGTCTCTCCGTGTCTGGCTGCACCAGTGTTCTCTGACCCCCCCACCTGAGTCACAGAACCACCTGCTTTTCTTGCCCCCCAACCCACCCTCCGGGTGAAATGTTCACAAACCAACACACAGTGCTTTTCTCTTCTTTATCCCCAGAGGATGTGGCCATTTCTTGACCACAGAAGCTAAGGAGAATCACACGTGATATGTCCAAGGATGTTCCAGAATTCTCCCCTGAAGCGACCCATCTCAGCCGGCCAGCACCATCTTGCTCTCCAGAGAGAGAGAATGACCTTCGTTTGTCCTTCTTTTCTCTTCCCGACAGTCTTGGGACCTCCTCCTCCAGTTATTGCTTCGCACATCCATCGGGAGATATATTCCAAAATAGAATAATCACATTTTTTTGTGGGGTAGCCTTCTGTTACACTTACTTGAAAGGGGATGAATCAGTATAGGAGCACCCCAAATAAGGGCATCAATTATTTTATAAGAGTTTATCTCTGGATTAATTATCTCTGCGAGACCTTATCTCTGGATTCCTACAAGGCAGGCTTTGTTATTTTTGAGACAGTATCTTGACATACGGCCTAAGTAGGCCTCAAACTTGTAACCTTCCCGCTCTGTCTCTTGAATTCGATGATTGCCCACAACCCCCCATACCCAGCTCCTTCCTGAATGGTGGAATTAGATGTGGGGCCCCCAGACCCAACTCCTTCCTACATGAGTCATTTATTTTTGTTATATTCTGTAATTAATAGACTGTTTTAGAAAAAAGTTTTAGAGCATTGAACAGTGTAGAGAATTCCCATGTAGCATAGCACTCTCCTCCACACTCTGGAATTTTAAGTACTTCGTTTTTTTTTTAATACTTTTATTCATTTGAGAGAGAATGAGAGAGAGAAAGAGGCAGACAGAGAGAGAGAGAGAATGGGTGCCCAAGGGCCTCCAGCCACTGCAAACAAACTCTAGACACATGCGCCATCTTGTGCATCTGGCTTTACGTGGGTACTGGGGAATTGAACTCTGGTCCTTCTGCTTTGCAGGCAAATGCCTTAACCGCTAAACCATTTCTCCAGCCCTAGTACTTTGTTTTTAAATCCAAAAACCCTTAATAAAGTATGATTTTGCAAATACATACATTTCTAACTTGCTCAACCACTGAGAAGTACTTGCCACCTTGACCCATAGGTTATTTATAAGAGCAATTTTAATAAATGCTTTAATTACAGGAAATTTTCAGTCACTCAGAGGAGCATCACAAATAGAATGTTTAGCTTACTATTCAACATACTAGGTGTTTTTTTTTTACTTTTTAGTTTAAAAGAGGTTTAATGTAATTAATGCTCTAACAGTCTCTAGACCTTGCTGTGTACTTACCTCCTCCCAGCCATTGCTATCCTGGGATCCAATCCTAGCCATGCCGTTTATCCAGAAGCACACACCGATTCTTAAAAACTACCTGTGCAGAGTGGGAACTCCTAGACCTTGCTGTGTACTTACCTCCTCCCAGCCATTGCTATCCTGGGATCCAATCCTAGCCATGCCGTTTATCCAGAAGCACACACCGATTCTTAAAAACTACCTGTGCAGAGTGGGAACTCCATCAACTCTGTGGGTTCACCTTTCTACAGCTGATCCTTACGCCTTTAAAAGGTTATAAAGTTTGAAGTCCTCTCTCGTGTTCTCTGAGGTTGTATGTGTTCATTGATTGATTGTTAATAGGGAAAAAGGCATTTATTCCTTCCTGGTGGGTCAGAGGAAGATCTACTTATCCCTTTCAGTACAGCTATTTTATTTCTCATGATTTATAATATATCATATATAATATGATATATTATATATGATATATAATAATATGATATATATACACACACTAAGAAAAAGCCTTTCAGGTTACAAAAAAAGGAAAAGCTAGAATAGAAGAGTTTTCTTCTTATTTCTTCTTATTTATTTATTTATTTCTTATTTCTTCTTATTCTGTAACACAGGTCCAATGTACAAATAGTATGTTATCAAGTTGGACAAAGCCAAATATAGCTCTTCCTGAATAAGAATTAACTTTTATTTTGAACTGACTAGCAGGAGATAATGTAGCAAGCTACTGCCAGTGTCGTGAGATTTAAACATTATCCAGAAACTTGCCTGCTGCACACAAAATACTTCTCCCCTGGATCTCTCACAGACGCTGAGTGGCCTTGGATGTGTACTCCAACAGGAAAGGTAAATTTCAACAATATTAGGAAAACAAGCGGTGTGTACTTTTTATTTCAAGATAATGCTATTCTGAGATAATTATAGATTCACATGTATTTGAAAGGAATAGCACAGAGACTTCTACCTCTGTGCGATTTTCCCCACCTTGCATAACTACAGTCCAGCATTATAACCAGGAACTTGACCTTAATCTATTCTGTGGTCTTCTGATTTCTGCACTTTCGCAATACTCATCTGTGTCTGGATGTAGGCTTATATATTTAGTTGTATTCAGTTTTATCACGTGTGTAGATTGGCGTGGACACCATTCTCAGAACACAAAGGTTCCAGACTCAAATCCTTTCACCAGGCTTCTTCTGTTACCCTAAAGTTCTCTGCCCACCACTTTCCCCCATATCAACCAACCATCTTTCCTCCACCTTAAACATTTTGTCATTTGAATAATGTATAGAGCCAGAATCCATAGCATGGCACCATTTCAGGTTGTCTTGGCTCAGCAGAACCCCTCCAAGTGTGCGTACCAACGCTTCCAGCTGCTGGGAATTGTCCATGGCCTGAACAAGCAGCTCTAAGTCACTGTTCACGCAGGGAAGGATGCCAGGCTGGTTCTTGTTCTTGGTGGTTATGAAATTTCTGTTGCTGGTCAGTTTCTTCATTTTTTTTTCTTTTCTTGACTTCCTGCATATGAATGACTTCATAAAGTTAAAGATGCCACTTTTTTGTAGTCTTTTTGAGCATGCTGCCTTGTGTGGTTTTCTTAATTTTTCTCTAAGTATCACAATAGACCTGTGTAACCATCCCATGGTTGACTGGTTTTGATACTGGTTTTGGAGAAATGTACAGGGATGTCCACTCTCACCACTGCTATTTAACATAGTGCTTGAAGTTCTAGCCCAAGCAATAAGACAAGAGAACAACATAAAAGGGATACAAATCGGAAAGGAAGAAGTCAAACTATCCCTCTTTGCAGATGACATGATCTTATATATATCAGATCCAAAGAACAGTACTAGTAATCTCCTGAAGGTGATCAATGCCTTCAGTAGAGTGGCAGGATACAAAATTAACACACAAAAATCAGTAGCCTTTCTATATACAGAAGACAAGCATTCGGAAAAAGACATCAGAGAAACTGTCCAGTTCTCTATATCCTCTAATAAAATTAAATACTTGGGAATATCACTAACCAAGGTAGTGAAAGACTTATATAAGGAAAATATTGAAACACTCAAAAGGGAAATAGATGAGGATGTGACGAGATGGAAAGACATTCCATGCTCATGGATAGGGAGAATCAATATAGTAAAAATGGCAATCCTGCCAGAAGCCTCGCTTTCATTTAGGTTTGTGACCCTCCTCACTTGAGCTTGTAGTTATCAGAGGCGTTTCTTCTGCGCATTTTTGGGAAACACACTACGTGGTGCTCCTATATATTTTGATTCAACAGAGAAGAAATGACTATCATATTTATTCCTATTTGATCCATTTTAATCCTTTCCTAGGAAAGATGAATGTAAAAATTTATTAACAGTAGGGTGTTTTTTGACTTTATATATTGTCAGGCTTTGTGAACATATAAACAACAAATGTTGCAATAAACTCCTTATCGTAAACCTCTGACAGGAGAGCAAGTTGATCAAAAAGAAAGGGAGCCAGGCATGGTGGTGCACACCTTTGATACCAGCACTTGGGAGGCAGAGGTAGGAGGATTGCTGAGAGTTCAAGGCCAGCCTGGGACTACAGAGTGATTTCCAGGTCAGCCTGGGCTACAGTGAGAACCTAACTCAGAAAAATAAAAATACACAACACAGAAAAGGGAGGTTTTAACCTCACAGAGCACTTGGGGATGGTACAAGGTGAGGTGGATCACTTTGTACACGATGATTTGAAGTCCTCTCTCCTCCCCGGTGCAGAACCACTGAAACCGGGCTCAGCACTCCTGCAAGTGCAAAACCAATCTAGTGACGGTGCTGCTCAAATACATCTCATTTCTTTGGAAAGTGGGAGCAGGGGTGGAATTCACTCTGGTCCTCAGGCCTCACTTTACCTCTCTGAGATCTGCTCCCATGCATAGTGTGGCACTCTGATGCTCGAGATTTCTCACGTGAAGAAACTTTCTGTGACTAAATACATGTTAGTAGCGATCCACAGAGAGATGCCAAGAACTCACACAGGAAGGAGCCTGGTTTTACTTACTCAACACAGTGATTGCTAATCTTCTCAAAAGTCTGTGGTTCTGTCTTTATTTCCTTATTTTAGCTTTTTATTTGGGAGCAAGTTCAAGCATACAAATTAGTACAAAGAACATTCACTTTCATAATTTAAAGAAATATTTTATTTATTCATTTCTTGGAGAGTGTGAGAGAGACAGCAAGAGACAAAGACACACACAGAGAGAGAATGGACACGTCAAGACCTCCAGCCACTGCAAAGGAACTCCAGACACATGTGCCACCTTGTGCAACTGGCTTTACATGGGTACTGGGGAATCGAACGCAGGTCCTTCTGCTTTGCAGGCAAATAAATGCCTTAACCGCTAAACCATCTCTCCAGCCCCATAACCTTTAATATTTTATCCAATTTGCTCTATCTAGACAATGTTATTTGAACCATCTGGAAGTTGCAGACAACATGGTCGGTATGCTATTCCTAAATTATTTAGTCTGTATTTCCTAAGACTAGAGAGCTCCCAAATAACCATAGTGCAAATTACCGACCTCAGTAGAAGCCCATGGATATTGACTTTATACATTCGCACAGACACTATCCATAAGGATGTGTTGTGTAGCAGATTTCCTCTGAATTGAAGGAAAAAGGGGGCTCCGGCGATTAGGGATGTTATCTAGAAACATACATTCCCTTCCTGGGTGTTGCGGTTAGCTTTCCAGTTGCTGCGCAGAAAGAACCCAAGCAAAAGCTGCTTGTGGAGGAATGGGTTTATTTGGCTTATGGACTCCAGGGGAGACTCCATCCTGGCAGGGAAAACGATGGCATGAGCAGAGGGGTGGACATCACCTCCGCCACAGCACTGCAAACAGCGGCAGGAAGGTGTGCCAAACACTAGCAAGGGGAAGCTGGTTTATAACCCCCAAAAGCCTGCCCCAACAACACAGTTCTAGTGAGATTCTAATTCCTGAATTGCCATCAGCTGAGGATCGATCTATCAGAACACATTCATTTGTTTGTGGGGGACACCTGGATCAAACCATGACACTGAGGGCCAGGCAGTGCAGGAAGAAAGTTCCAGAGACTCAGGAAGTCAACAAGTCTGGGAAAGGGTTACAAGATCACGCCCTAAAGCTGTCTAGAAGGGAAGTAACTGCTTGCTGATGCGCAATCTCAGAGGGCGCTACCTGCAAGTGGAGGTGGGCTCAAGGCTCTCCAAACGAAGTGTGCGCCAGAGACGCCTGAGCCAAGCGAGGTGGGTTTCCTGGTGATGCAGATGCCTTGAGTTGGAGCAGCTGTGGGGAAGCCATCATCCAGCATGGGATGAGCTTTCTCCTTGTATAGTGAGGTTAAGTCATCTCTTACTCCTGTGAGTAACCGCTCACCCTGTTCTGGAAGTAGCCCCAATAAACTCATCAGTTCACCAAACTGGTTTTGGTGTAATTGTCCTTTGGTCTGTCCTTTGTGTCCTATCTGGGAAGAGGACATGTGCTCACGCTACCCCAGGAAAGGTTTCTCTCTTGACATATCAAGTCACTATTTTGTCTTATATCACTTCAATTCTGATTTTATCAATTGACTTAATAATGTCCTTTATAGTATTCCCCCTTCCTGTACAATGCAAGTCGTGTGTACATGATCTCAATGGTAACCCTTCTTCTGGAATATTACTACAGTTGTGACCATCCTGAGAAAGAGATCAAGCCAGGATTAGAGTGCACAAAAGTGTATTAGGTGAGATGTTTGTGAAAGACAAAGAGGGAAGAGAGCAGAAGCGTGCAGAGGGAGACAGTCACAGATGGTGAGCTGTGAGGGAGGCAGGAAGGAGAGAAGAGGGCAGGACCACAGGTGAGCTAGGAGACGGAGCCCTGGAGCACAGGCTTCCTACCTTGGATGGCAGGGGCCTTGCTGTCAGTCATTGGTGAGGAGAATACTGGGAGGAGCATCACCTCAGCACTAATGCTGTGCTTACTTCAACTGTGTGGTAGCCAGAGGCCATTGGCTACATTCCGGACAGAAGATCTGATGGAACATTACTCTGACTG
>PVHP010053499.1:0-10754 GCA_004024765.1 Zapus hudsonius
CCCTGGGATCTGGGATCCCTGCATTCTTTTCAGCCTTCTTACCTCTCATCCCACCAAAAGACACAAGGCTCAAGTTCAGTATCACTGCTCTGGCACATCCATTAGCCTCTGCTGAAATGCTTTCCCATAATAGCATTCCTTTGTTAAGACAGACAGATGGTTCTGCCTGTACTAAAATACCTACTTTTCTTCTCCTTTGTGCTGGCATGAAAGACTTTTCCTCATGACTCCCCTAACCTGGCTAGGCCACTTGAGGTCACTGGTCAACATGCCAAAGCATCCTGAGGATGTGGCCCACAGGAGTGCTGATTTGCCAGAGGTCCACAATTAACAAATTGCCTTTTAAGTTTTCCCAACAGTTTTCAGTCCCAGCAATATTCTCTGAAGGTATTAGCTAATTATTTGTCTTGTAATAAAGATAACCACCACCCATTCAGTCCTCTCAAATAGAAGCCTATGAAAACCTGAATAAATCACTCTTTATGAGTCAGGGAGCGCCTTCATCCTCACCTCTGCAAATTGATATTCGTAATAGTTTTTTAAAATAATCTGTTCAAACTTCTAAGAAACCATGGAAGTAGAGGACAGTATGATCCTTACTCAAAAGATACTAAGTGCTGGAAGGTTTATTACAAATGTTAGGCCCATAGATTAATGCAGCTCTCACCTTTTTTTTTTTTCAGGTGGTGGTGATTATTAGGGAGACTCAATTCTCTTTAAAGCACTGAGACGTCGGATGACTCCTCTCCAGGCTCAGGGAACAATGCAAAAAAGCAGAGGAAATCCTTGGTTACTGTCTCATTGGCCTATCCTCTTTATTGGGGGGGATTTGGGGAGTTGGGGATAACAACTCACTATTTGCCCACTAAATAATGTAAGTCATTATGGACAATAAATATATATATTTTTTAAAAAAAGCAGAGTAGAGGATGTGGGCCAGTATTGGGGATTGTCTTCTCAACACAAAGTGGCCTCAAAGCAGTGTCACGACCTCCACAAGACCTGCACCACATTGAACTCGTCAACATTAGGACATCAAGGATGGAGGAGGAAGATGTGTCTACAAACTAGAAGAGGAGCTCGTTGGAAAGAATAAAGAAATTCAGTGGAAGGGAGGAAAGAAGGTGAAACGAAAGAAGGTATTGGGAAGAGATTATGATCCAATTATGTTATGTTCATTTATGAAAGTTATCAATAAAAAGATTTTTAAAAGGTATTCTTATTTGTAAGATGAGGTTTAGTGAAAGGGGACAGAAGTGTGGAGCCAAGAAAGTAATGGAAGGGTTTTATGATCAAATTACACTCTGTATACATATAAAAATTGTCAATAAAATAGTAAGACAAGATACTCATATTTGTATATATTGAAGCTAACAATGACATCTGTTATGTCCAGAAATGTGTTCCTCCACACACGCACAAAAATTCCCTCTCTGTGGACCCAAACTGGAAACACTCAGTAAGCAACCATCCAGAGCCTAGGTATAGAAAACAGGCTGTCCACACAGGAACCCTACTCAGAGGTGAAATGGAATCTTCAAGCATGAACAACGTGGATGAATCTCACAAATGTAACACACCACAGAATTCCACTTATAGGATGCTCGGGTGGGTGAACACATACTTGCTTTTAGAAGTTAGGATGGTGATCACTCCGGGATAAGGGGCACAGAGGAAGGGATGGAGTCCTGGGGACTTGTGAGGGGCTGAATAATGGCCTATTTCTTCACCTGCTTGGAAGTTACATGAGTGTGTTCATTTTATAAAACCTGTACATGATCAAAAGAGTGCCTTGACCTGCTAATCAACTTCCTTAAAATTGAGGCAAATTCTCATTTATGCACATCTTTCCACGAATGCAAGGAAAACGTGGAGGCCGGGCGTGGTGGTGCATGCCTTTAATCCCAGCACTTGGGAGGCAGAGGTAAGAGGATCGCCATGAGTTTGAGGCCACCCTGAGACTACATAGTGAATTCCAGCTTGGACTAGAGCGAGACCCTACCTCAAAAAACAAAAACAAAACAAAAAACAAAAAAAAAAACCAAAAAAGTGTTGAATACATAAGGTTCCGTAAATTCATGTAAATATTTAGTTCATAGAAATAGATGGTCGCATGGGGCTCACTGCTGGGAATGTATAATTTTGATATCCTAGATTTGGGCTGTGCTATAGCTTATTTTTAGGTGGTGAGTTATGTTGATTTGAAATGTTATTGTATGGCCCAGGAGGGCATTATTGCCAGTCTCCCATTTAGCATAAGAAAACGGTACCTCATTCACTCACCAAAGCAAAGAACAAATGCCAATGAGTTTGGAGTGTTTTCATCAGCATGTTATCATTGCTGTGGCAAAGAGCAGGTCGCAGTGAGCGTGACGTCTGGTGTGATTTTGAAGGGCAGTGGAGAAGAAACCAAAGGCTGACAACAGTATCTGTGATAGTTCCCTCAACTAAAACAATTCTAAAAGTAGTTTTGGCCAATGAGTCCTTTGGCAATGAAGGAAATGTTCTATTTTCTGTGCTGTTCTGCTAAACACACGCAGCTGGCAAGCATTTGTAAAGTGACTATTGGAAGTAGGAAATTTAATTTTTAATATTATTTAATTTAAATTCATTTAAATTTAATCAGTCTCCTATGGCTTGTGCTTACAGCGTTGAATAGACCCAATGAGCAAATAACCACATGTGATAGGATGAGACTTGTGAAAAATGTAGTTGCTGAAACAGGATTGCTTAAAGACAGAAGACTTAAGACAATCTTCCTATGAGAGGCTGAGTCCAGATGCCAGCATTCATGTCAATGGCAGGAGCAATGGTGCCTGCCGGCAATCCCAGTGTTTGGGAGGCGGAGACAGGTGGATCCCTGGAGCAAGCTGGCTAGCCAGACTAGCCAAGTTTGTGAGCTCTGGGTTCAGTTCAGTAAGCGACCCTGCCTCAGTGAATAAGGTGAAAAGTGATAGAGAGAGATGCTCAGCATTGACTTCTGGTCATCACATACATGCACATGCATTCACTCCCACACATGCGTGTCCACAAACATACATCTACACATGCACACACACATTTATATTTATCTACAAGTTTGTTGGCTGGGTTCAAATCTTAGTTCTACTTGTTAACTAATGCTGTTATATTTGTCACCCTCTTGTATCTTCCTGGTCCTCAGTGTTCTGCTTTGTAAAACAAGTTAGTACATACAACAGCACTCAACAGATCCATTTAAGGAAAACATAGTATTCTCAAATGATTTTACTGTTGGTAAAAGAAAAGAAATAACCATTACCCCATTAAATCAGTTGATTTGGTATATGTGGGTTGGAATATCCTGCTGTATTTCATATGGCATCATTACATGGGAACCAAAGTTTAAAAAAAAATAAAATGGCTTGGTATGTGATTTTAAAAATGATTTGCAGAGTACTTTCTCATTAGTGATGTATTAATTATCACATAACTGTGTTTTTATAATGTGTCAGCCATGCATATTATCAGTCCACCCTTATTGCAACTATGAGATTTATGTTTGATATCATTAGCTTTGTCTATACATGGGGGCATTCCAACTATAAGAGATTAAATAAATGACTTGTTCAAGGTCAGACGGCTACAATTGATAGAAGCAGAGTTTGGCATTCATGTCTCTTCTGTTTCTAAGAAAGTGTTTTTGGATATTTTCTTTATTGCTTTCATAGATCATTATTGTATGGCCTGTCATACATATATCTAAAACAAAGTGCACTAAGTCATATGATAATATCTCTCAGTACAAAACATCTAGAAATGCTAAAAGTTATAACTTTTTATTAGATGTACACCTAGCAGAGAAATCTCTCATGGTAAAAAAATAAGGAATTGTAGCATATCTAATAAGCACAGAAAGATGAATGGTTTCTTGACACTTTAAGTCTAACAGATCATCTAGGGGTCAAATGAAACCATAGAGGCAGTGGTGAGATGAGCAAGAGTGCTGCTTCCACAGGAAGTCAGACAACCTATGCAAGGGTGATGGAGACAGACATTGAGGATACTCAAAATAATCCAAAGAAGAAACCCAAGGACTCTTAAGAGCTCAACAGGAAAGCAGTTATAAAATCCACCCACCACAGCTCAGGAAATTTTGCAGAAGAGGGGACAGAAAGATTGTAAGAGCCATGGTGGGGGAATATACTGAAGCATTATCCTCCTCATAAAAAAAAGTCTCGTTTGCACAATTCATAGCCCTCCATCCTAGGGACCATTCCAACAATCCCACTGAGGAGGGGTCTCAGTCAATTTGGGGCAGGGTAGAGGGAAATGGGGGCATCAACACAAGACTTTTCATACAGTGTTTCTAACTATTAACAATAAAGAAATTCATTTAAAAATACTACAGATATTGGACTTTATCAAAATTCAAGCTTTTTGTTTCAAGATAAAACATCAAGAATATTAAAAAGCAACTCACAGAATGGGAGGAAATATTTGCATATCATATGCATAACGAGGGCTTAGTATCCAAGATATAGAAGGAAGTCTTACAATTCAATATTTAATAGATAATTTGCAGTTATTACTCAGCAAAGAGCTCTCGAGGCCATTGGATTTCCAGGGGAGGAGTGTTCCCTTGACCTGGAACATGGCTGTGCTTTGTGGCAAAGCACACACGTTTGCGTCCCTGGGGTTTACATTCTCTCAGAGAGCACTTACCCCTGGCCACTTAAACTTCCATTTCAGATTAAGAATAAAAAGATGCAGCACCTGGATTTTGCCCAAAGCCTTTTTTTATTTTTACATTTCAGGTTCAGTTTTGGGTTCTCTGGCTATAAATCATGATTGCTTAATGAATATAGGAGTCACTTCTACCTTCCTCAATGGAAAATGTGTGATCTTCTATGTCTCCAAGAGGAGGTGTTATAGTAAGTTCCACATTGCTTGGAAGAACTTCCAAACCCAGGCACAGTTTAGGAGAGGAAGGGGTTCGTTTCAGGCTTATAAATCCAAGGGTAATTTCAATCAATGGCAGAAGTTGGTTCCCATTCAGAAATTCAAGCAGACACCACATAGCCGGCACCCTAAGCAGGCACAAAACTGGCCACAACAGCAGGGACCCAGGCAGAGCTCAGACTGCTCTGCATGTCTTTGTCTGGAAATCAGATCTGTCCCCAAACACACCTTAGGGCTGGACCCCACCCCCAAGGACACCTCTTCAGGCTTTAATAAACATCATTCTACCACGGAAAGCATGTGTGGTCATTATTTAAACTATTCAAAACTGTGTCCAAGTTTTTCACATCTGACCTGTGAAGTGTCCATGATGCTGGAGACCCGAGAGGTGAAGGCTCTGTGGTCAAACCCCATAACCTGCCTGGTTCTGCTTGATTGAGTACTTCCAGAGCTTTCTCTCCAACTCACTATTGCAGGTGTTCATTTGAGTGAAATCAGGCAGAGTTGTAAGGATCCTGTTGAACTTGCATCAGAAAATGATGGAAAATAGATGGTGTTGCAGTCAGCTTTCTGGTTGCTGCGCAGAAAGAACCCAAACAAAAGCGGCTTGTGGAGGAATGGGTTTATTTGGCTTACGGACTCGAGGGGAGACTCCATTCTTTCAGGGAAAACGATGGCATGAGCAGAGGGGTGGACATCACCTCCGCCACAGCACTGCAAACAGCGGCAGGAAGGTGTGCCAAACTCTGGCAAGGGGAAGCTGGCTTATAACCCCATAAGCCCGCCCCTGACAACACAGCTTCATCGAGGTTGTAAAACCCAAACTGCCATCAGCTGAGGATTGATCTATCAGAACACATTCAATTGTTTGTGGGGGACACCTGTATCAAACCATGACAGATGGCGAATAAAAACAGGGAAAGTATGGCACTGGTATATTGAAGTGTTCAAGTTACATGGAAGCGAGGTAGAGTGTTGAAGCACAGTGATCCAAACAGCTCCAACAGTGCCAGTGATGGCTTTTTGAGGCTCCAGGACTCCCAGCACAAAAGAAGCAGTCATTTGGTTTAAGATATTAGAAATTATGCCAAAGAGGACCACATTGTCTGTTGATGGGCACAGGGGAGATCACAGGGGAGATCACTGCATAAATTGCCTCAAGGAGTTAGGCAAGAAGGTTCTAGAGAAGCACAGGAGATGATCAGTGTAGCGGGCTCAGTGATGGCTGACTTCACCACAAACCTGTTTCAGAAAGGCCTCAGCAGCCGTCTCTTGGGACTATATGACCACAAATGCCAAGGCAGCAAGTTCACAGTGCATGCCATATGAGGGGCTTACACTACAAAGCAACTAAACACTGCGTTTACCATTTCTTTACTCACTCAACCCTATGAGAGTTCATATTAAAATTGGTCCTGATAAAAGAATGATAGACAAAAGCAATGTCCAGTTTGTCAACTAAGAGGTCATGGAGGCTTTGTCTAATGACAATGCAGCATGGATACATGGCACACCTCCCAATTCCACAGAATTGGCCAGAAAGAAGGCATCTAGCAGGCAGGTCACTTAGGGTAGGGAAGTGTCATAGCCCAGGCCTCTTATTATCATGTGGAGAGTCATTTAGTGAGTTACTGGTATAGAGTCAGCTATCATGGTCAGAACAGCATGAATCAATGTGGCCAATATTGTAACAAGATGAGTTATTCAATCACAATTTCACAGGCAGCCAACAAGCGGGGAAGAGCAGATTATAATAGAGCAGGAATCTATGAGATAACCCATGGTAGCTTTATAAGACAATTCAATGGTTCTCTGAAGAGATAAAGATAAAATTATCATGTTTACCAAGGATTGCAGTGATAGGTATCTATTCAAGTGGAAAAAAATTATAGCCACATTGCTTCTTGTACAATTCATAACACCCTATCCCATGGACCGGTCCAGCAATCCCACTGAGGAGGGCCCCTGGTGGACGAAGGACAAGGAGGAGGGAAATGGGGGTACCAACACAAGACTTGTTCATACTATATATCTAATTATTGACAATAGATAAGTTTTTAAAAATTATAGCCACACAAAACTTATATATATATACAAACGAACATCTCCATATGTTATCAAATGTGATCCACAGATTCAATGAAGTCCCTGAAATTTCAATGAGATTCTTCATACAGAACTTGGAAAAAATGCTAAAATTCATATGGAAGCACAAAAGACCCTGAATAGCCAAAGAACTCTTAAGCAGAAATAACACTGCTAGAGATATGCTAATACCCAATTTCAAACTGTACTACAGAGTTATAGTGACAAATGCAAACATTGTACAGGTACCCAAGCAGAGTGGTAGACCAATGGGATCAGATTAAGGACCAGAAAAAGCAAAACAACCCGCATGGCTAATGCCACCTAATTTTTGACAAATGTACCAAAAACATGCATTGGAGAAAGTAGCTTCTTCACTAAATGATACAGAGAAAACCAGATATCCACTTGTAAAAGAATGAAACTAGACGTATGTCCTGACCCTGCACAAAAATTAATAAAAAGATGAATCAAAGACCTTAATGTAGGACCCAAAACTCTAAAACTGCTAGAGGAAAACCTAGCAAAGAGCTTCAAAATATTCCCGATGGAAAGGGATTCTGAAAAGCACTGGAAAGCATGCAAAATAACCAAGACCAGGCAGCAGGGATCGCATACATGTTAGAAGTTTTTACACAGCAAAGGACCCATCAGCAGAGGCAAGAGGAAGATCAAGAATGGGAAAAAGTCTTCATTAACTATATATCTGACAGGGGACTAATATCTAAAATATATTAATAACTCAAAAATAAACACCAAAAATGTACATTCAAATAAATCGGACAGTTCTCTAAAGAAGAAATGCCAAATACCAACAAATATGTGAAAAAGTTTTAAACAATCTTAGTCAAAAGTAAATACAAGTTAAAACAATGCTGAGATTCCATCCCCACCCCAATCAGAATGACCCTCACTAAGAAAATAATCAACAAATATTGGTGAGGATGTGGAGAAAATAATCCCTAGGATACTCCTGGTGGGAAAGACAATAGGACAGTAACTATGGAAGGTATTATGGAGGCTCCTCCAAAGACTAACAAAAGAACTACCACATGATTTAGCTATACTGATCCTGGAAGATATACAAAGGAATCAGATGCAAAGACATATCAAGATACTTGCACATCCGTGTTTATCACAGGGCTGGTCACTATAACACAGGTAGGAGGCAGGCCATTAACAGATGAACGGACAAAATGTGGCACATACATACATACATACATACATACATACATACATACATGTGCAACAGAGAAGAATGAAACTATATCACCTGCAGGAAAGTAGATGGAGCTGAAGAAGATCACTGTGTGAGGCAAAAATGGCCAGACTCAGAGAAAAAAGAAGAAACAAATATCACTTGTTTCTTTCATATATTTAATCAACTTAAATACATACATACATGTCTATGAATATACATAGGAAAGTACATATCAGACTATGTGTTTGAATAAAGGGATCTACAAGAATGGGGAGGGTGAACAGCAGAGTGTAATGTGAGGGGTGATGGAAGCTGTTGCAGGTTCTTCCTCATTGGAGGAATGGAGAACTATTTGGAGGGAGAAAGGGACTAGAAGAAAGGAGGATGGGAACCAGGGAGAGTGAATAGGGGGTATGAGCTGTTAAGAATGAAATTAAAAGACCCTAGTAGAGAAAGAGTTAACAGTTCTTCCCGAAAATGTTAGCTTAAGCTTCCAGCCCCAGTTCCTGTAACCTTGTGTCTGGTTCCCGTAATCTTGCATCCTTGGTAAAAGCTAAGAATGTCCTGACTGATTACAAAAAATGTGCAAATGAATGCTTGCCTGTAACTTCCTGATAAAACTTGTTTGTTCTACTGTATAAAAAGCCTTGTTCAAATCTATTCGGGGCTCTTTGCCTCTGTTCTGCTCAAGAACACGCATTGAGCCCTGGCATGCTTGGTTCTTTTTAATAAAACCCGTTGCAGTTGCATGGGAGATCATGGTGAGGGTCTTCTTTTGGATTTGGGGTCTTACAGAGCAAGTGTCGTAGTCAGCCAAACACCACTGGGATGAATCTTCAAACCAGGCACAATTTGGGGGAGGAAAGTATTTATTGAAACTACAGATTGACGGGAAGTTATATAACAGTGAAAGAGGCTGGCCCTGAGAGAGAAACCCATCACCAACACCATACACACACCAGCAAACAGGCAGGGGGGGCAAGGAGAGAATTCTTTCCCCTTTATATAGCCCTAGGGTGGGGTCTTGCAATTCTATCCCAGACTTAATGGCTTCCTCAGTCTCTGGAATTTCCTTCCTGCACTGCCCACACAGGAAAGAAAGGATGTTTACTTCTATCTCCTTTGAGCTTCTTTGCATCCTGCTCCCTACTGAGAGGCTGCCTTCCTGTGAACATCCTCAGAGACCCACTCAAGATTACTTGAAAGGTCAAGTTGACAACAAAACTTAAACATCACAGCAAGGTACAGTCATAGATATATAAATGGGATACTGTGTATATAAGAAAATGCCATTAAAACATGATGTTTAATCTTACAACAATTAATAAAACAAAAATCACAGTGACATTATTCATCATATCTGAAAATAGAAATAATTCAGATGTCTGTGAATTTAAGAATGAATAAAGAATCTGTCCAATGGATTATTAGTCAGGATAACAAAAGAGGAAGTGCTGGTATGTGACTGTCTGTAGCTGGGAAGGAGAGGTGAGGAAGACGATTAATGGAAGTGAATCTCTGGAGTGATGAAAATATTCTGGAATGTCACTATGGTGATCATCGCACAGACCTGTAGATGTGCTAGAGTCCCATAAATGATATGTTTTAAAGAAACAAACTGTAAAGTGTATGAATTGCCCCTCAATAAATGAAAAGCTAAGTCAATCGGATCGCAATGATACATGTATGCTAAGGTTTTTAATATATAAAAAGAAAGGGGAAAGGGCTGAAGAGATGCCTCAGTGGTTAAGGCATTTGCCTGTAAAGCAGAAGGACCTGAGTTCAAATCTCCAGTACCCATGTAAAGCCAGATGCACAAGGTGGCACATGCATCTGGAGTTCATTTGCAGTGGCTAGAGCCCCTGGTGTGCCCATTCTCTCTCTGTGTCTCTTTCTATCTCTCACTCTCTCAAATAACTCAAAAATAAACTATTATGAATAAATAATGAAAACATTTTTAAAAAGAAGGAAGGGGAGATAAAACCATAATAAATTGTAAGTAAGATTCTTATGTAAAGTTGGAACCATCCACAAGCACAGTATTCAATTCAGGAGAGGGCTAGAAAACTCTTGCCTACTGTCATTACTTGTGTGGAGCAGTGAAGGCATCACCAGGGAATTTCTCTGGATCATGGTGCCATGGGATCTTGGCAGAGGAGCACACAGATCCTCCCAGCAAGAAAGCGTCTTCAACCAGGCCCTACAGGATAGTCACAGGCTGAGTGCAACCAAATTTCAATGCTCAGTAAAACAACTAATCATGTAAAGCAATTAGCAACTTGAGGTCTGAATGGACAACACCTGCTCTGCTTTACACACACTCTGCTGCAGGTGGTGTGACCACTGACAGGTATTCCAGGCCTCTGAAATCATATGATCAGAGAATTGCAGATGAGAGCTCACAACCTGCTCCTTAAGCTTCAGAGATAACTGGAAACAAAGACTGTATTCACAGCCACAGATTTGGCCTACGAAGGACCAGCATTTCAGTTTTCATGTTCACTGAAGTTATTGCAAATTGTCAGGATGCAGAACTGCACAGCCTAGA
>PVHP010053500.1:0-10758 GCA_004024765.1 Zapus hudsonius
TCCCTCTCTCTCTCCCTCTCCTTCTAAATAAAATATTTTAAGAAAATGGAGAGCCAGTGACCTCGGCTGTCACACTCCTTCCTCCCTTGTCCTCAGCTGAGCATCAGCTCCCCAATGATGAACAGGAGGTGCATCAGAAGGGTGGCACATGAGCCATAGTGCTGGCCCTTCCCTCTGTGGCCAGCAGAGGGCGTTGTCCACCTCAGTGGTGCAGCAGCTGCTCCTGTGTGAACAGCAGCGGAGCGGAGAGAAAATACAGAATGGCCTCCCAGGGATCTGGAGGCATCAGCAGAAGGAAGACCCCACCTGTCCTGCCCGCCCTACAGTGACAGGATCATTGACTAAAAGGGAGAGGGCTTTGCTGGATTCCTTCGCGGAATATGTTGCTGCCTCCTGGGTCAAAAGACACTTCCCTGATTCAAAACCCAGGAGATCCTCTAAAAGTGAATAGCAGAAACAGATGAAAGACCAAGGAGGGGACAGAACCCCACTGATGGCACCTGGAACCTAAGCAAGCTAAGGAACCATGGAGAGCAGAGTGATGGTTCAAGGCCAGCCTGGAAGCCTAGATCCATGAGACGATCTCAAAAATACATTAAAGAATTAAAACAAGGGGGTCTGGTTTATGTTGTTATATATTATTATAAATTATAATATATATTATATCAATATATTACATTATATACTATGCTATATTATATATCATTACATATTATATTAAGGAATTAAAATAAGGGGATCTTAATCCCAGCACTCGGGAGGCAGAGGTAAGGAGGATCACCATGAGTTCAAGGCCACCCTGAGACTACACAGTGAATTCCAGGTCAGCCTGGGCTAGAGTGAGACCCTACCTCAAAAAACCAAAAATATAAAATATAAAATAATATAAGGGGATCTGATTCCCTTTATTATATTCTGTTATATTGTTATATATTATTATAAATTATAATATATATTATATCAATATATTACATTATATACTATATTATATTATTATAATATATACTATATATTATATCAATATATTACATGATATACTATATTATATTATATATCATTGTATATTATATTAAATAATTAAAATAAGGGGATCCAATTCCATGGAAAAAGCACTTGTCATGCAAGCATGAGGACCAGCGTTCAGATCCTCACCACCTAGCTAAATGTCAAATGGATGTGTGGTGGCCCATCAGTAATCCTACATCTCAGAAGGCAGAGATCAGGGACCCCTGGGGCACCTGGCTAGCTAGCCTAGCCACATAAGCATGCTCCTCTCATGGGAGGGACCCTGCCTCTGTAAATAAATATAACTACTCTGATCACCTGTTGCCAGGTCAGGATACATGAGATCCAGCCATCCATGAAAGACCTCTAAGACAGGTCATGGCCATGAATGATGAGCTCTGGAGGAATCACTAATGCGCCCTTTTAACACCTTTATGGATAACTGACTGTATTAGTTACCTTTCGTTGCTGAGAAAAATAGCTAACAAAAGTGTTTCAGGGAGAATGGATTTATTTCAATTTATAGTTCCAGGTTTCAGTCCATATCGTGGCAGGGAAGACATAACAGGAGGAGCTTGAGGCAGCTGGTCACATTTAGCCCATGTAACGTATATTATATATTTATATATTCTATAAATGCTGGTATTCAACCAGCTCTCTCCCTTTCATACAGTCTAGGACCCTAACCTGTAGAATAGTGCTGTCCACAGTTAACACAGGTCTCCCCACCTCGATTAATCAAACTAACATAATTCCCCATGGACATGCCCAGAGGCTAACTTAATCTAAACAATCTCACACAGAAGACCCTAGATGCTATCATGTGCTGTACAATAAAAAAATGTTTAGCAAAGCATGCAACCTTACCTGAAAACCATGTCTCAAGAGGTAGGTAGGAATCTGGTAATTAGAACAGAAGTGTTTAGCATCCAGCCACTCACAGACACGGAATAAAGGCTGAGGTTGGTGTGGGGCTGGTGGTGCAATTCTGTGATAAGAATGAGTGTCTAGCATTTGCAAAGCCGAAAGTTCATTCCCTAAGACTGGAAAATATTAGAAAAACTGAAAAGTAGCTTTTCCTGCTGTGTAGTTTCTCATTGTTATTTGTGGGAATACTAATTGGTATAACCTAATTTGATAATTTGAGAATGCATTTTAAAACTTGAAAATGGTGCTTAGCTAGCATGTGTGAGGCCCAGTGTTTGATTCGCAGCAGCACCACAAAAAATTAATAAAAATAACAATTGAAAATGTATTTGGCTATTGCTGAAGACACCACAGGCTGATGACTTGCAACATCGAAAGACCTGGCTGGAACCTGGAAGGAAGCCAGTCCCCACATGGTTAGGCTGTATAGTGCTGGAAAGTGCTACATGAGCTGCCAGGGATAATAGGCCACCACTGTTGGGAGAAATCAGGGGACACTGCTACACGACAGCAACCAGCATGACAAGATGTACACACCTGGGCAACAGTGGCACTGAACCTAGGTGGGTCATCAAGGGCTCTCTGATTGGCTAAGAGATCCACTCAGTGGCAAGGGACCCAAAGCTGGAACTGGGATCCAAGCCAAACTCCTATGGAGACCAAGAATCTGGACTCCAAGAGGAAGCTTCCAGTAACCATGGGCCTAAAGAGAGGCTATACCCATTAGACTCTAACCAAACTGATTGATGACCTATGCTGATCTCACTCTCTGCTGGAGGATCTGTTTTTATTTTTCAGAAGGCAACGAGAACTGAGGACAACATAATTTTTCCAACAAGCCCAGAAATGATAGCTGACTCCCTGGCAGGAGATAAACCACCCCTAAGACATCACCTAGGGCCCAGGGGAAACCACAGAGGAAGTGGAGAGATGAGCAGAAGGACCCAAGTTCAATTCCCCAGTACCCACATAAAGGTGATACATGTGTCTGGTGTCTGGAGTTCATTTGCAGTGGCTGTTTTGTTGTGTATTTGAGGTAGGGTTTTGTGATGCTGCTCAATCTGGTCTTAAAGTTATCATCCTCCTGCTTCAGCCGTCCAAGTGCTGGGGATCAAAGTCATGGGATACTGTACCTGGGTTACATTATTGAAAAAAAAATTTTGAACTATTTTATTTATATATTTGTAAGCATAAAGAGAAGAGAGACAGAGAGAATAGGCACACCAGGGCCTTTTGCTGCTGCAAAGGAATTCCAGATGCATGCACCACTTTGTGCATCTGGCTTTGTATAGGTACTGGGGCATCGAACCCAGGTCTTTAGGTTTTGCAAGCAAGCGCCTTAACCACTGAGCATTCTCTCCAGTCCAAACATTATTTTATTTACTTATTTCAGAGATAAAAAAGAAAGAATGGGCCCACCAGGGCCTCTTGCTGCTGCAAACCAACTCCAGACCCATGTGCTACTTTACGCATCTAGCTTTACATGGGTACTGGGGAATCAAACCCATGCTGGCAGGCTCTGCAAGCAAGCACCTATAACCACTTAGCCATCTTCCCAACCCCCATGTTATTGTGTTGAAAGTATTAAAATCTTTTAGCAGTCATGTCTCCCAAGAGCTGAACCAGTTCTCTTTCTATGAACTTTCCTTGCTGCATGGGTATGTATGAATCTTTTTTTCAAAGGAAAAAACCCTTATACGTGAAGAATAAGTCTCATTATGGAAGATACAATCAGTGAAGTCTTTCTGGGAATATAAAGAATTGGCTGAGTTGCTAATAAGTGCTTATAAAATAAACTTTACAACACAACCAACTAGCCTGTCACTATGACCACTTCATGAATTAACCTGAACTAACATATACCAAAAGCATTCAGGGGACATTTTTACATAAGTAATTAGAATCTTACAAAATTAAATATTCATATTTGCATACAGTAAAATGCTGGTGGGACCCCCAATGAAAAGGGAAATTCTATTAAACTAAAATCAGAAACTCGATGTGTGAAAATGAGGCTTATTGGAACCAGTCATGATGGTGCATACCTTTAATCAACCGTTTTCAGGTGAGTTACTGTTACCTGTTGTATTGTGCATAGGGAACGGGCATTGGCCAAAGAGAGGAAGAAGTCTTTTTTCTCCTCAGAACATTCACTCAGGAACCAGAAAACACTTAACAGAAAGGGAACACTTGGCTTTGAAGGGCCACACTCAGATTTCTTTAAATTTTAAATTCTCTAATAGTCTCATTTTCATGATAAGACATTTGTACTTAATTTTACTCCCCACAGAAATTCCAAAGAGTGTCAAATATACACGTATTAAAGCAGATGCCCATAGGAATAAGCCACTTGGGATCCCTTTTCACATACAGAGGTTGGGTGGTCCTGGTCACTTATTCAGAAACTCTAATCTGCTCCTCTTGGCCCTGCTCCTACTTCATGGGCTAGTTCAAATCTCTCTCACTAATTCTGTAGCAATAAGACATACTTGGGATCTAGAGAGATGGCTCAGCACTTAAGTCACTTGCTTACAAAGCCTTACAGCCTTGGTTCAATTACCTAGTACCAACCTAAAGCCAGAGGTGCAAAGCATCACATGCATCTGAAGTGTGTTTGCAAAAGCAAGAAGCCCTGGCACACCCATTCATTCTCATTCTCTCTCTTCTCTCTCTCTCTCTCTCTCTCTCTCTCTCTCTCTCTCTCTCTCTCTCTTTCTCTCTTCTCCCCTCTCATCCCGAAAAAAGAAAAACTTGGTGAGATAGTGGTAAATGCTGATATATATATATATATATATATATATATATATATATATATATATATAAAACAATTTTAGTTATCATAAATATATTGACATTTAAAATGTCTCTGGTCAATTGAAAATGGAAGAGACAGTTATGAAAATCTGGGGGACTGGGCAGATGGGTCAGCAGTTAAAAGCACTTACTGTAGTCAGCCACAGGCCACCTCCAAACCAGGCACAGTTATGGAGAAAAGGATTTATTGAAGCTACAGATCCAGGGGAAGTTCCATAATGGTGAAAAAGACTGTCTCCTTTTCACAGGTCCAAGCAGAGAAAGAAGCTCTTGTCAGCAACACACAACAACAGCAAACTGACAAGGGGAAGAAAGAAATTCCCCCTTATATAGCCTTAGGACAGTCTTGCAACCCTTTTCCAGAATTGTTGACTCCCTGAGTCTCTGGAGTTTCCCTCCTGCACTGGCCTCTCCTGAGCCTCCTTACATCCTGTCCCCCACTGAGAAGGCTGTCTTCCTGTAAACAACCTAAGAGACCCACCCAAAATTACTAACAAGGTCAAGTTGACAACAAAACTTAACCATCACGGCACTTGCTTGCAAAGCCTGCTGGCCTGGGTTCACTTTTTCCGTTCCTACATAAAGCTGGATGTAAAGTGTTGCATGCATCTAGGATCCCAGTGGTCCTACAGCATTGGAAGCTGGGACCAGGAAAGGTCAAAGCTTAAAGGAGTTAGTACGGTATTGGATTCTGTACAGTCTGGCAGTTTGTTTATAGCAGCAAAAGACCTTTTCTCCAAGTGGAACACACACACACTTAGAAGTTTTCCTCTGACCTTCACATGTGTCCTGTGAGACACGTGCACACATACAATTTTAAAAGATAAAGCAAGGCTGGGCATAATAAATGTCTTTAATCCCAGCAGTTGGAAGGCAGAGATGAAAGGTTGCTGTGAGTTCAAAGCCAGCCTGGGACTACAGATAAGAATTCTAGGACAGACTGGGCTAGAGTGAGACCCAACCTCAAAACAACAAAATCTGGGAATAGTGATGCATGCTTGTGAACCCAGAACTTGGAAGGTAGAGGCAGAAAGATCACAAATTCAAGACCATCCTTGATGGAACAGTGTCTTCTCATTGCTGGAACAAAACACCCAACTACAAGCAGCTTGTGGAAGAAAAGGGTTTATTTCAGACTTACAATTTCCAAAGTAAGTTTCTTCACACAGCAGTGAAAGCATAACAGGCCTGAGTAGGAAGCCTAGGTTATATCTTTACATCAGCAGGAGGCAAACAGTCCTAGTGAACCTCCCTGAACACCCAGTATTGGGTTAATAAACTTCAAGATCCATCCCCAGCTGCACACCTCCTCCAGCAAGGCTCCACTTCCCAAAGTCCAGCTGGGGATGAAGTATGAGGCATAATCACAAACTCATCATACTAGGGGAGATATTGCACATTCAAACTAACACACTCAGCTACATATCAATCACAAGTAAAAAGCCTGGAACATATAATACCTTATCTCAAAACAAATAAAAGGTTAATGATTACCTTAGCATATGTCAAGTGTTTATATGGAGATAGTTTAGTATAGAAAGTTACATACACACAAGAAAAAGAAGAAAAAAATTACTGCAGAGCAAGTCAGATGATCTGGGATCAAATTTAGATTTCTAAAATAATGGCCCTGGGCCAAGGTTCCACCCTCTCTGCCTCAATTACAGCCCCTATAACCACAACTTTTTTCATTAGGTTCTGTCCAATTTAGTGCTGGTTTGACATAAGCTGTTTACTTCAAAAATACATCTAATTTTTTTAAGGAAGAATGTATTTATTACTCCACTGAGCAGTAAAATTAATATATTTTTCCTCATGATCCATCACTCAGTACACAGTCAGCAGCATATACTCCCAGCCAATTTATTTGCTTATTTTTTCATGACCTCTTTTCCTCCCTTAGCTCCTGTTTTATTGGGAAGTTTGAAGTTTAAACGGATGATGGATAGAGAGGAAGTGTGAGTGATGCTATAAGATGCCGAGATGCACATCTGGACGTCTGGCTAATGATGAGTGTGCACCTTCACAAGCATGGTGGAGGAAAGATGGGTGCCAGGCTGTATGCCTTTAATCCCAGCACTTGGGAGAATGAGATGGGAGGATCACGGGCTACACAGAAAGGCCATGTCTCAAAAATTTGGAAAACAAACAAACAAACAAAAACTTGGTGAGGTAATTAATGGCAAATTTTAACAGTCCATCAGGTGTCAGTGGAGGTGATTCGACATGCGAAGACCGACGTAACACAGCATTGGAAGAAGCAACAAGCAGTGGCTTGCATAATAGGCTGTGGGAATTATGCCCGGCATACGTCACAAGCTCTGATTTGATGAAGTGTAAATAGTGATGATCAATGGAAGATATTAGAAAGCAGCTGTATCAGTTACTTTCCTGTTGCTGGGACAAAAACATCTAACCACCTTCTACATGGAAAAGGGTTTAATATGGTTTCCAGTTCCAGAGGATAGAGCATGGCAGGATCAGGACATGGAGCCACACCATCACATTGACAGGGAGGAAGAAGAGAAAGCACAGAGGGGGTGGGTGTAACAGCTCAAGGCCGCCCCAAATGACATATGGCCTCCAGCAAGGATCACCTGCTAAAGGTTCCACAATCTTCCCAAACAGCTCCGCCAGCTGGGGACCAAGTGTTCAAACGTGGGTCTATGAGGGACATTTCACTTTGAAACCACCACAGCATCTATGCTCACTGGTGTACCACCCACTTACCTCCAGTCATGAAATAGAAAAAAAAAGACATTCCTTTGGCCATTTGCTGAATGGATCTTACCTAGTTGAGCTAGTGTTTCATGATAAATAGAATTACTCTGTGCTACTCAGGAGGCAGAGGTAGGAGGATAGCTGTGAGTTTGAGGCCAGCCTGAGACTACATAGTGAATTCCAGGTCAGCCTGAGCTAGAGTGAGACCCTACCTTGAAAAAAAATAATAAATTAAGCAAAAATCTTAAGGACTATGTTAGAGAAAATGTCTATTGTCAACTTAATTGGGTCAGGAATCAAGAAAAAGACACAGCTCTAGGGCAGGTCTGTGGGAGAATTTCCAGGGAGAGATGACTGAAGCAGGAAAGAGCACCAGAGTGAACAGTCTATATATAAGAAGCTCCAGAGAATAGAATTGGGCTTTTGGCCTCACTGCCCTTGATCCTTTCCGGTGCATGTGTCTACCCTGTTGCTGTCATCCATCATGGACCCTGGAGCCGCTTCCTCAGCCTTCCATTGTGGACCAAAGACAAAGTGCCTCTCCAGAATCCTCCAGGCCTTCAGCAAAGATCAAGACTGCTGAGGCATCCAGGCTCATGGACTAAATAGCTATTAGGTTCTTGGACTCTCCAGCACTCAGACAACTATTATTGGACTACCAAGCCCATGGCGTGTAAACCGATCTAATAAATCCCCTTATGTTATACAAAAAAATAAAAAAGAATTACTCTGGGGCTGGAGAGATGGCTCAGCGGTTAAGGCACTTGCCTCCAGTGCCTAAGGCCCCGGGTTCAATTCCCGAGGACCTACATAAGCCAGACCCACAAGGTGGTGGCCGTGGTACATACCGTCTCTCTCTCTCTCTATCTCTCTATCTCTGATTGAAAATGAATAAATAAAATATTTTTTAAAAAAAGAATTACTATGTGCTACACAGAACTGTCTCTAAAATTTTTATCGTTCAGTGGGTTGTGGATTCATTGAGATCATCATATATAATGCCTGGCACGTTATAGGCCCTCAAATCTTATCTATAATGAAAGATTTTTTCCAATAGCTATGGCTAGAAATATGGCAATATATAATGAAGAAGTCTAATTCAGGGCTGGAGAGACGGCTCAGCAGTTAAGGCTCTTGCCTGCAAAGCCTAAGGACCTGGGTTCAATTCCCCAGTACCCACGTAAAGCCAGAGGCACAAGGGTGAGTCAATGTGTTCAGAGTTCATTTGCAGTGGTCAGAAGCTCTGGCATGCTCATTCTCTCTCTCTCTCTCTCTCTGCTTGCAAATAAATAAAAATAATTTTTAAAATATTATTCCAATTCAGTGTGCCTGCCGGCCCATCATCACCTCGTGTGTGTGCAGATGGGCACCCGTGTGCATGCTCGCTGCGAGGCCGCAGGAGGGGTCGGCGTTGTCTTCCTTCTCACTCGTCTGCATGTGTCCTTGAGACAGCCTCTCTCCGAACCTACTGTTTCTGTTTCTGGTCCGCCAGTCGGACTCCAGAACTGGGGTTAGATACATGCATACATGCATGCATACATACATACATACATGTGTATATACATATATATATAATTTATTTGCAAGCAGAGAGATACAGAGAGAGAGAGAAAGGGCACACCAGGGCCTCCAGCCCCTGCAAACAAACTCCAGATGCATGTGCCACTTTTCACATGTGGCTTTATGTGGGTACCAGGTCATTAGGATTTTCAGGGAAGTACCTTAAATGCTGAGCCACCTCTCCAGCCCTGTTTCTTTCTTTCCTTCTTTTGGTTTTTCGAGGTAGGGTCTTGCTCTAGCCCAGGCTGACCTGGAACTCAGGCTGGCCTCGAACTCACGGCGATCCTCCTACCTCTGCCTCCCGAGTGCTGGGATTAAAGGCGTGCGCCACCACACCCGGCTTCTTTTCTTTTTTTTTCTTTGAAATTTTCACACATGTGTTGATCATACTATCCCACTCATCAGTGGATTATTTCTTTTTTTAATATTTTATTTATTTGAGAGAGAGAGACAGAGACAGAGACAGAGACAGAATGGGTGCACCGGGGCCTCCAGCCACTTAGCCACTTCAAACGGACTCCAGACACATGAACCACCTTGTGCATCTGGCTTTATATGGGCACTGGGGAATTGAACTTGGGTCTTTCTGCGTTGCAGGCAAATGCCTTAATGGCTAAGGCTAAGCCATCTCTTCAGTCCAATTATTTCTTATAAAGATTAATGAAATCCCAAATCTTCAAATTTTTTACCAGTTCTTTTAAATATTTTTCCACATTGAGACAAAGTTCGGTGGTGGGGAGGGGTTGCAGCTTAAAACGCCAACACCAGGATGAGGTGGTACACGTGAAAGGTGGAGGCAGGAAGATCCAAAGTTCAAGGTCATCCTTGACTGCAAAGGGAGCTTGAGATGAACCTGGAATACATGAGACATTGCCCCTCCCAAGAAAGAAAATGAATGAAAGACCAAAAAAAAAAAAAAAACGCAAAGATTTGGCATCTATACTTAGAAATCTGTAGGGAAAATTATGTTGTGTCTTATTTTTATTTATTTATTTATTTATTTATTTGAGAGATTAGAGAAACAGAGAAAAAGAGATAGTGAACATGGGCATTAACAGGGCCTCCTGCAACTGCAAATGAACTCCAGATGCATGTGTCACTGTGCATCTGGCTTTATGTGGGTGTTGGGGAATCTGATCCTGGCCATCGGGCTTTGCATACGGTGCCTTTAATGGTTGGGCCATCTCTCCAGCCCCAGGTTGTTTCTTAATTACACTATCAATATCTTTTCCTAATTTTATTCCTTTCTATATAAATATACATATGTGTGTTAGGTTATTTGCTTATTTGTTTATTTGTTCTAGACAACATCTTAACCAGGCATGGTGATTTGCCCATGATCTCAGTTTATGTAGAATTGTCCCAAATGCAAGGCCATAAACACACAAACATGCAAATAAATAATTTAAAGAACAAAAATAAAAACAGGGTCTTGCCTTTTGTAGCCCAGGCTGGTCTGGAGCTTACAATCCTCTTGCTTCAGCCCCCAAATTCTACATTTCGGACCTAAGACACCACCCTAGATGAATCAGTGTGTTCAGGTTCAGTGAGAGGACCTATCTGATAAAACCAAGGACCTGAGCCCGCGTGATGGTGCACGCCTTTAATCCTAGCACTCAGGCAGCAGAGGTAGGAGGATCGCTGTGAGTTCAAGACCAGCCTGGGACTACAGAGTGAGTATCACGTTAGCCTGGGCAAGAATGAGACTCAATAAATAAATAAATAAATAAA
>PVHP010053501.1:0-10389 GCA_004024765.1 Zapus hudsonius
CCATAGTGCTCATTTGTTCCTCCAGCACAGTGACCTAGACAAGCCCCTTGGGCTTTCCAAAGCCACTTGTTTTAGGTAGGACACTCTGCCTTGCAAGTGACAGAAATGCAAATGCAAAGTGGTGAAAGGAAAGAGGTGTGAGCAGGTTGATAGGGACTTAGAACTACAATGTCAAGCTGGGCATGGTGACACACATCATTAGTCCCAGCACTCAGGAGGCAGAGGAAGGAGGATCACTGTGAGTTCGAGGCCAGCCTGGGACTGCAGAGTGAACTCCAGGTCAGCCTGGGCTACAGTGAGACCCTACCTCGAAAAAACAAATAATAAAAAAAAAAGCCTACATGATAATAACAACAACAAAGTCAGATAAATGCAGATGCTCCATGTCCTCAGGAGCCTTCTCTCTGTGTTGCCCGGTGGCTTCATTCTCTGCAAGCAAGCTTTCACAGACTCCAGGGTTAGGTCCTGCCTGTCCTGTCTGCTTGGTCCCCACAGCAAGAAAATAAGGCTCTCTCTTACCAAAGTGAGCAAAAGTCCTTGCTCTAACTCAGCCTGTCCTAACTTGAGTCACAGGGATATTCCAGTACAAGCAATCAATCAGGTTGTCAGATGTGCCCAACTTGGAATAGTAGCATTGTCTACTAGGGGGTCAGTCTAACCAGAGTCGCATGGACAGCGAGTGAACCCTGTCACTCCCCCAAACCCTCAAATCTTGCTGTTCTCAGAGGAAGAGGTAATAGCTGCCAAGGAGGCAAAACCCACCAGTGCCTCCGTCTGTGTGTCCACTGTGCCTTATTTTCGATTCTGCAGTAACACGTAATGAAAGAGGCACCTACAGACATGCAGAATTGGGCATCATTTTCTAAAACAAGGAAGAAAAAGTAAAGCATCTCACAAAGACACAAAGTGCACACTCTCCCTATTCCCACTGGATAGAAACAGCTCCCAGTCCCTATAACATCAGCCTGTGTGTGTGTGTGTGTGTGTGTGTGTGTGTGTGTGTGTGTGTGTAATTTAATCCTCCATAGCATCAGCCTCAACAGTTAGTTCCCCAGCACCCCCTGTGCTCTGCCCCCCACACACACAGTTTCTTGGCTTTCTCTACCATCTTTTGTAATCATCTGTTCATGTCTGTCTGTAAGGTTTTCCCTTCTTCTTGAGGTTGAATGAAAAATGGGTTCTACTCATTTTTCTACTTCTACTCAGAGGCAGGCAGCTTCTTAGCATCATAACCTAAAGACTTCTTCAGGCCGACATTGGATCCTCCCTCTGCTGTTCCCCACAGCAGGCCTTCTCTTCCCAGCATTCTCCTGGCTCAAGGCCCCGGTCTATCTACCGTGGAAAGAACTGGCTGAAGCAGCAGGTCTGGCAGTTCAAACTGAGAAAAGGGCGAAGCATTCAGGAAGGAAGTGAGGTGGTGGAGATAAGAAATCCACGCAGGGGAGAAAGCAAAGGCAAGATGCCTTGCTGTCTTGTAGAGAGCCTGTGTTCTTCCCATCTGCAAGTGGATGACAATGCAAGCTGTGTAGGGAGAAGAATCAAGGACATGGTCCCCTCCCCCCCCCCCAGCTTTCAGGGCAAGTTCAAGAAGTGACCACGTGACTGGGATAGCAAAAGAAGAGGCATCCTGTATGAAACCATTCTGAACTGAGGTTTTGCACACCAAGTGGGGGTTGGGGAGCAAGAGGGAAGATAGCAAAGTTAGCCAGCAGGTCAGGCCCACGTCTTCTGATCCCCTACCCACCCTCTGAGGACGCTCCTCCAGACATCTGCATTTCATCAAAACGTTCACTTGTGGCCCAGATCAGACAGCCATTTCCTTTCCAACATGGAGGTAACTGGTATGATTACGTAGTTATTTATTTTGAAAAGTATGCAACTAGTGAATTGTAAAACAGTATTAAAGAATCCTTGGGATGAAGAGATGACTCCGTGGTTAAGGGGCTTACCTGCAAAGCCTAACAACCAGGTTTCAAGTCCACAGTACCCACATAAAGCCAGAGACACAAAGTGGTGCATGCATCTGGAGTTCCTTTGCAGTGGCTGGAGGCCCTGGTACACCCATTCTCTGTCTCTCTTCTTTCTTTCTCTCTGCTTGCAAACACATAAGTAAAAATAATTTTAAAAAGAATTCTTTCACTGATTTCAAAATCACTATTGAGGGCTGGAGAGATGGCTCAGCAGTTAAGGTACTTGCCTGCAAAACCTAACGACCCAGGTTCAATTCTCCAGTACCCATGTAAAGCCAGATGCACAGTGGCACATGCATCTGGAGTTCAGTGGCTAGAGGCCCTGGTATACCCATTCTCTCTCTCTCTCTCTCTCTCTCTCTCTCTCTCTCTCTCTCTCTTCTCTCTGTTTGCAAATAAATAAAAAATAAAATCACTATTGAATTTCAAGTGATTGCTTTTTGTCCCTTTCATTGAACTTATAATACCCCCATACATATGAATGAGTCTTTCTCAAGGGATACACTTGTTCTTCTATGTGGTTGTAAAGAAGCTACTGCTCTCTCTCTCTCTCTCTCTCTCTCTCTCTCTCTCTCTCTCTCTTTCTTGCCTGCTTTCTTGCCTTGGAGTTGGTTTGTTTGTTTTTTTTAGACAGAGTATCACTTTGTAGCCCAGGCTAGCCTCAAATGGTTCTCCTGCTTCACTCTCCTAAGTGCTGAAATTGAAAGTTGATTTCTTGGGCTGGAGAGATGGCTCAGCAGTTAAAGATCCTTGCTTGAAAGCCTGATGTCCTGGGTTCAATTCCCCACATAAAGCCAGATCACTTCAGGTACATGCATCTGGAGTTCATTTGCAGGAGGAGCAAGAGGCCCTAGCACACCTATTCTCATTCTCTCTCTCTCTCTCTCTCTCTCTCTCTCTCTCTCTCTCTCCTTGAAAATATATAATAAATAAAATATGTTTTAAAAAGAAAGTTGATATATCTATATCTGGGTTTCTTCCTATGGGACACTTATCTTTCTTCCTACAAACCTCACAGACTGACTTGCTTTTCTTTCTCCCCCCTTACTGCTTCTTCCTTTTGTCTTTTGTGTCATGGTTGTTAGTGACAGACTGCAAACCTGTTTTAGTCACCTTTCCATTACTATGAGACACACCTGAGATAGAATCAATTTACAAAGAGAAAAGGCTTGTTTGAGCTCACTGTTTTGGGTATTTCAGTCCAGGATCACTTGCGCTACTCTTTGTATCTGACTTACCTTGATGCATTAGGATTGAACCCGGGGATGGCGGGCAACCACTGAGTAGTCTTCCCAGCCCTTCAGTCCATGATCAATGCTTTAGGGCCTGACAAGAGAAATGACAATAGTTCACTTCCTATTCTCCTCATGGTTGAAAAGGAAAAAACGTAGAGAGATGGTGCCAGAATCCCCTTTGGGAGCACAATCCCAAAGACCTAAAGACCTGCAATCCGGCCTTACCTCTGAACGTTTCTGTCACTTTACAATGGTGCCAAGCTGATGAACAAGTCTTGGGCCTTTGGGGAACATTCCAGATACAGACCATAGAGAGCATTAGCTAAATACCAAGGGATTAATTAATGGACATTTCTGAGAGGACAAGGGAACGAGCCTAGACCAGGAAACCACGGCTGTAGAATCTTCTAGCAATGATCTCACTGTTGCCACTTAGTATTTCTGACCAGGATTTTTGTTTTATGCTACCAGGATGTGGGAGAGGCATCTGAGATTTATTACAATTTCCAGCAGATAGTGTCTTGTTCTAATATATTAGTATTCAAATGGTCTGTTTTTACGGATGAAATTAAAGTGCTTTATCAAAATTAAATAATCATTTTCTTACTTAGTTTTTCCATTGTTTGCAATTGAACCCAGGGCTTGGTGCATGCTAAGTAAGGACTCTACCACTGAGCTCTATCCCAGCCCAAGCATCCCCTTCTGATTAATTCAAAGACACTATATGGATTAGCAGTAACCTACACCATCATATGGGAAACATTAGGAACCCTGCCATAGAACAAAACCTCCACCATGGAAGATGTAGTCTCCTCCCTCCAGCAGAGTAGGAGGTCTGGTGGAATGCCACTTGCTGAGATCTGAATGTGCCAACCACACTCTTCCTCTCCTTGTTTAGACAGAAACCCCCAATGCGCATGAGTTAAAGCCTTGGTTTCCAGCCAGTGGTACTACTGAGAAGTCACTGGATCATGAGAGGGCTAACCACCCATGGATTAATCCATAGAGGAGTCCTGTGATGGTTAATCTTCATTGTGAACTTGACAGGAGTTGAAATCACCATGGAAACACATCTCCAAACAGGCCACATTGAGGAAGGAAGACACCTCTGGTGTGTGGGTGGTATCATCCCATGGACTTCAGTCCCAGAGTGAATGACAAGGAGGAAGCAAGCTGAGGGCTAGTATCCATCCATCTCCCTCAGCTTCCTGACTGCAGACCCAAGGGACCAACCACCTCCTGCTCCTGCCACCACGCCTCCTCCACTACGAAGGCCTGTACCTCCAAACCCTCTTTGCTTAAGTGGCTTTTGTCAGGCATTTTTGTCACAGCAATGAGAAAAGTAAATCAAGGTCATAGCTGAATGGGCTGTAAGGAGGTAAGGCCTAGATGGAGGAAGGTCATTGTGAGTGTGCCTCTAAAGAACATATCAAATCCCTGGCATATTCTCTCTCTCTCTCTCTCTCTCTCTCTCTCTCTCTATCTATCTATCTATCTATCTATCTATCTCTATCTCTCCTTCTCTCTCTCTATCTCTCCTTTATTTTTTAAATTTATTTATTTATTTGCAATCAGAGAGAGATCTAGAGAGAAGACATAGAGAGAGTGGACATGCCAGGGCCTCCAACCACTGCAAACGAACTCCAGATTCAGGTAGTTTTACATGGGGACTGGGGAGTTGAATCCGGGTCATTAGGCTTTGCAGGCAAGTGCCTTAACTACTGAGCCATCTTCCCAGCCCCCCTCCTTGCTAATTGCAATGAATCAAACAGCTTTCTTACAATGCAATCTTCCAGAAACAAAATGGCCTTGATATACATGACTTTGCAGTGCCTGACACTTTCTACAGAAGACCTTCATAATAGGAGGAAAAGATGATGACATTGAAACAAAATAGAGACTAATTGAGAGGGGGGTAGATATGATGAAGGGTGGACTTGAGAGGAAGAGGGAATTATCATTGCTTATTGTCTATAACTATGGAAGCTGTCAATAAAAAATTAAAAAAAACAGCCGGGCATGGTGGTGCACGCCTTTAATCCCAGCAATCAGGAGGCAGAGGTAGGCAGATTCAAGGCCACCCTGAGACTACATAGTGAATTCCAGGTCAGCCTACCCTAGAGCAAGACCCTACCTTGAAAACCCAAAGGGGGGAAAAAAACTTCCTCCTGTAAGTCATTTTTCTCAGGTATTTTGTCACTGTGATTAAAAGTTGATTGAGACAATTATCATTGTGAAATATTAAGAGATGAGACCAGGTAGGACAGTGGAGAGGAGACTGAGTTACTAAAACTTTCTTCTTAGCCACGCATGGTGGTGCATGCCTTTAATCCCAGCACTCGGGAGGCAGAGGTAGAAGGATTGCTGTGAGTTCAAGGCCAGCCTGGGATACAGAGTGAGTTCCAGGTAAACCTGGGCTATTGTGAGACCCTACCTCCAAAACAAACAACCAAAAAAAGTTCTTGTGGGTGGTATGGTATGTCAGTTCCTTTCTCATTGCTGGGACGAAATATCCAACCAGAAGCAATTTGGGGAAGGAAAGAGTTAATTTCAGTTTACAGTTCCAGAGGGTAGAGTCCATCATGGCTGGGTAAATGTGATAGGTACAACAAGCCTGTACATATCATGATACTGGCAAGAAGAAGAGAGAGAGGGGGAGAGAGAAAAGGAGAGAGAGAGAGAGAATAACAAGGAGGCCAGGCTGAAGCACATCAAGACGCACCCCTGTGACATTCCTCCTCCATCAAAAGCTTCCAGAGCATTCTCAAACAGCACTTTACAGGGCCAAGCGTTCAACATGTGCAGCATACATCCAAACCACCACAAATGGACTCATGGTTTTCCTTTGCACAAAAGGAAGCTCTCTGTGACTTGCTAGCTCTGGTTTACTTTGTGATGTCCTATGCTGCCTTGAGATTCCAAAGAATGCTTCCCTGAGCTTGAACTACCCAGACTTTAGAACTATGAGCTAAATAAACCTGTCTGGGTACATACTGGTGCAATAGTGGCACACAACCTTTGTGGGTAACCAACTGCCCTCTGATTGGACACGAGGCCCGCTCAGGGGGAGAGAACTCATAACTGATACTGGGAACCAAGTCAGCGCCCATGGTCAGGAAAATCACATTACCCAGAGAGAAGCCCCCAGGGCTCCCTGGACCAGTCAAGTTGTTAGCCTCATCAAAATGTCCTTCAAGCTCCTAGGCATATCCCCTTGAATCAAGCCACTCTCACCCTGGATCAGAGAATCTGTTTTATCTTACAGATGGCAGAGAATCCTTGGGAGATCCAAGATCCGTCAATACGAGAAAAGACAGCAGAATGCTCACTAGACGTGCCACCTCTACTATACCTACTTAGGTCCAGAAGAAATCACAAAGAAAGTAGCGACACAATTCATGTTTGTTGCTGCTCTATTTACAATAGCTAGGACCAAGATGTGGTACAGTTATACAATGAAGCTCTATTCAGTGATAAGGAAAAATGAAATTGGGCTGGAGAGAGGACTCAGTGGTTAAGGTGCTGGCTGCAATACCTAACAACCTGGGCTTGAGTCCCCAGTACCCACTTACAGCCAGCTGCACAAAGTGGTACATGCATCTAGAGTTTGTTTACAATGGCTATACACCCTGTCACGCCAATGCTCTCTCTGTCTGTCTCCCTCTACTTACCTGTGCTTGTAAATAAATCAATATTTAAAAAGAAACTTATGGAAGATGTCAACAAAAAGTTTAAAAGAAAAATCTTAAACCCTGTCATGGGAAACTTTACCGTGGGGAGACATGAACACACATCTTCACCCCAGGCGGGGCTCAGGTAGCAGACCAAAGTGCAACTGCACCAATATCAATTTGGTGAACCAATGAGTTCAGTGGGTTTACCTACAGAGCCGGATGGGGGGCTATTTACAGGAACACACCACTGAGAAGTCACATCCTGTCCTACATGAGGACCTCTCTGTAGCTGCCTGGGTCAAGATCCCCCCTCACACGGTCCTCCCCAGCCTCAGGCTGAGGGCTTCCTTACAAAAGCATGGGAACGCCAGAGCAGCGACCACAGAACAGAACAGACTCATCATCCTGGACGATAGCCTCCCCAGAGCTGTTTGAGTGGAGCCACCTACTTTGGGATTATGCCCACCCACACTGATGCTTTTCCCTTGCTCTTGAGATGAAGGTCTACTTACAGAGCACGGAGACCCCACAGCAGCCCTTCTGTACCCCCATGAAAGCTCTCCCATCAGCCCTCACAGTAAGGGCTTACAGATCAAGAAGACCCCAAAGCAGCTGTTCCAATGGGGCTTGTTGTCCCTCAATCTCTCCCTGATCCCAGGGGCGGCTGGATCTCAGCTGGGGTGACCCTCCCCACACACTTCACTGCTTTTTTTTAATTGAGAGAAAAAGAGGCAGATAGAGAATAGGCCCACCAGGGCCTCCAGCCACTGCAAATGAGCTCCAGACACATTCACCACCTTGTGCATCTGGCTTTCTGTGGGTGCTGGGGAATTGAACTTGGGTCCTTCTGCTTTGCAGGCCACTGTCTTAACCACTCAGCCATCTCTGCAGCCTGTCCCAGCTGCTTTGATAAAGGCGGCAATAGTTGTTAACTACTTTCAGTGTAAGGGAATTTTCCATACAACCAAACCTTTACTCTGTTATAAATTATTGTCTGTGCTATTCAGTTATAGCCAGGCCACTAAAAATAATCACAGGCACACTGAGCTACCAAGCCCTAGTCTTAAGAAGGAACTGCTTGCAAACTGTCTCCTTTGGCCCCAAGGAAACAGCTGTTCGCTGACTCAGGGGGAGATAACACACCTAGCAATTGCTAAGCAACTTGAAAAGATCACCTGGACAAAAGCCATCACCAAGTACAAAGGGAAAGAAAGGCCTCTGGACAGTCCATAGGAGAAGGGAGGTGGAAAACAAGGTGTCCCTAAAAGTCGGTGGGAGAGGCAGTTTCTCAACATGGCTCCCAGTCTGGGTTAGGGATGGAGACTTTGTAGACCTTTCCACATCTCAACTAACAGGGCCCCTCAGGGGGATTTTATCTGGTAAGAGATTGGGGGGGGGAGTATGTAGGTCTTTCCACACCTCAACTTCCAGGGCCCCCCAGGGAGATTTTACCTGGTAGGAGATTGGGGGGGAGTATGTAGGTCTTTCCACACCTTAACTTCCAGGACCCCCCCCCGGGGGGGGATTTTACCTGCTTGAGCTTGTGGATGCCACAGCATGCTATGAAGTGTAGGGAAGCCTTAGAGAGTAAGTCACACGGGGCCTGAGCAAAGGTCAGGGACAGCAAGAGTCACTGTGTTGTGCTAACATTGGGAAACGTGCTGGCGACTGTTGAAGGTGTTCTGAGGGGTGCCCACACATCCACATGACTCTGCTCAATTTCCAGGGGCTGCAATGAATAGTCCCTTAATCCTATCCAGAAGGTCCCTTCAGGCCTGGCCCTCTTTCAGGGCAACACCCCCAAACTGAGGCAAGACAGAAAGATAAAATTGTAATGATATGAAAAGAGGCTCTGTCCCTGAGGTCTGACCTGATTTTACTGCTGAGAAAAGACAGGGCACTTCAGACTTCAAACACCACTGAGAGAAGCCGAATGGTCCACCAATGGTGCAGCAGGCTCTTGCTAAAGAAGTAAACAAATGGTGCCTATTAGGGACGAAATAAGCTGTCATCTTGAATCTTGAACCCTCCCTTCATATTCTTAGGCTTGGGACATCATGAAGTTTACTAAAAGAAATTGTTTAACCTTTAACCTTGTTACAAGTTACTCTTTGAACAATATTAAAAGGGAAGGATGGTTTCCTAACAACCTTGAGGGATGTAACTACAGAGCCACCAAAATGGTCTAATGGCCAGAGCTAGAGCATGTAAAAGGCCCCCTTCTGTGGGGAGTCCATGGCCACACTGGGGTGCATCTCATTCTTTCCCAGGGAGATTCTGACTCTGGAGAAGCCCACACCTGTTTTATTCACCAACACTCTTCCTAGAATTCACTCGAGCACCAGGGCCAGGAACTCTGGGGGTTCCCTGGGGTGGGGGTTTTGAAAGGGGAACTGCTCAAGTTGCAGGGAGACGGATGGATGGATGGATAAAAACCAAGAATAGACAGGAGTGGAATTACCGTCTGCTTGCAGCAGACAAAACCAGTGTCCTCATCCTGCTTCTCACCTGGAGGAATTCTGCCCCGAGAATCAAGCTAGACAAAGCACGGGGGAGCAATGGATGCTTAGGGAACAGGTCAGCCTCATCAGCCTTGACAAGGTCAAAGCAGAATGACAGAGGTCACAACTGTGAAGGAGAAGTAGAGATCATTTAAGAAAAAGGTGAGCTTGAGGAAGAAATCAAGAAAATACCACTCAAAAAGCATGGAACAGGAAAACAAGTTCAGCCCATTGCTTAACATTAAAATAATAACCAGTGAGAGGGGGAATAATAATATCTCTTTACTAGGAGAGGAGTTTGCTGGGGCTGAATCCTCATCTTTCATAACAGGAAGTCAAGAGATAATGTCTACAGTTGATAAGCCAGGAAATAGCAGTACATACATAGTTTTGAAATGCACAGAGATAAGGTACTTATCCTCACTAAACCCAGTGGCTACCTCAGATAGAAATGTGTGTTCAGAGTAAGTATACGCCTCTGTAGAATTTAACTTTGAAAATAAAGACAGCCCAAGTTCGAATCCCCAGTACCCAAGGAAAGCCAGATGCACAAGGTGGTGTCTGCATCTGGAGTTTTTCTGCAGTGGCCAGAGGCCCTGTCAGACCCATTCTCTCTTGCACCGCCCCCCCCTTACAAATAATAAATAAAAATTGAAAAAGAAAACTGTGCACTTAAGTTACTTTGTTTAGTATATTAATCGTGATTAAGAAATATAGGGCTGGAGGCGGTGGGCTTGGAGATGGCTCAGTGGCTAAGGCACTCGCCACTCAAGACTGAGTCCCCAAGTTTGATCCCCAGACCCCACTTAAAAGAGCCAGAAGCTGTAGGGGTCTTCTGTAATCCCAGCACACTGATGGTAGGAGGTGGAGACAGGAAAATTTCCCTGAAGCTTGTAAAGGAAGCAGTGAACAGTGATAACAGGAGACTCTGCCTCAAAGGAGGAGGAGGAGGAGGAGGACTGACCAGAAAGATATCCTCTGACCTCCATCCACACTCCTACACACACAC
>PVHP010053502.1:0-10732 GCA_004024765.1 Zapus hudsonius
CAGGTGGGCGGGTAGTACATATGATGGTATGGGAGAGAGATTCCTGTCCTGAATTGGGGTGAACCAGAATGCATGAGATTTCACATGCTCTGTAGATTGTCATACAATTTTAAACTTCAGAATTGCTTATTTCTGGAAATGTCTATTTAATATGTCCAGACTGTGGTAGACAGCGGTAACTAAAACCATAGGAAGTACACCATGGATAAGGAAAGAAGGACTATGGTATGTGCTTAACATCATCGGTTTCCTGTGCTGGAGAGATGGTTCAGCGGTTAAGACACAAGCCTGCAAAGCCTACCGTCCCTGGTCCGATTCCCCAGTATCGACCTAAAACCAGATACACAATGTGGCACATGCATCTGGAGTTTGTTTGCAGTGGCTGGAGGCCCTGGAGTGCCCATTCTCTCTTTCTCTCTCTCTCTCTCTCTCTCTCTCTCTCTCTCTCTCTCTCTCTCTCTCTCTTTCTCTCTTGTCTCTCCCTCTCCTTTTACTTGCAAATCAATCAATAAAAATGTTGTTTTAAAAAGAGTATCCAGGCTGGAGAGATGGCTCAGAGGTTAAGGCACTTGCCTCTAGTGCCTAAGGCCCTGGGTTCAACTCCCCAGGACCCACATATGCCAGCCCCACAAGGTGGTGGCCCTGGTTCTCTCTCTCTCTCTCTCTCTCTCTCTCTCTCTCTCTCTCTCTTTCTCTCTCTGTATTTCTCTGCTTGAAAATGAATAAAATATTTTAAAGAGTATCCATTTCCTCCTATGCTTCCCTGCATCTCACATGGTCTGATAGGAACGTTTTAATGATCAGCCAATAAAAATCTTTTTGGAGGCGGGAGTGGTGGCACATGCCAGTAATCACAGCACTTAGAACTCAGACTGGAGGATCATAAGTTGGAGGCCAATCTGCACTACAAAATGAGGCCCTATCTAAAAAAAAAAAAAGATCTCTTCTGATATCTACTATAATTTCTTCTTTGTTCCATTTGCCATTTGCAAGTATATTGCTGAATTTTCAAGTATGTGAGCATTTTCCCCAGTTGCCTTTTCCTTACTGATTTCTAGCTCAGCTCTATTCTCTGCACGTAATATTTGGTTTGTACGCTGTGCTTTCAATCATTTCGTTTGTTAAGCAAGCTCTATGGTCTACCATGTAGCCAATTTTAATAATTGTTTTATGTCCATCTGTAAACAATTCATATTCCTCAGTTGTTTAATACAGTGCTCTCTCTGTAAATCAGATGAAGTTTGTAACTGTGTTGTTCAAATTTTATACGCCTTTGTGGTGGTTGGAATGTTAATGTATGTCTCCCATAGCAGCCTCAGGGGCTCTTGATTAAAATTGAGCTTACAGATTGAGTCTCCAGCCGGCAGAACTTTGCTGGGCAGGTGGTATCACTGGAGGCAGATCTTGAAGTGTGACCCCACTAGGCATGTGGAGAGAAGCAGTGTGGAGCTCTGTTTGTCTCATGTTTGCTGGCTCTTTTGTGGTGTCTCTGTGCTGTGCATCTATGGAAGTGAGCCAGCTTCTTCCTCCATGACTGAGTTTCCCTGGGTTCCGTAAGCTTGAAATAAACCCTATCCTCCCATAAGCTGCTTCTGGTCAGATGTTTGTCCAGCAACAGAAACATGGGTCAGGGGTTAGGGAGATGGCTCATGGGTTAGAGGTGCTTGCTTGCAAAGCCTGATTTTGCAGGTGCAATTTCCTAGTACCCAAGGAAAGTCAGACGCACAAAGTGGCACTTGCATCTAGAGTTCATTTGATGTGGTAAAAGGCCCTGGTGTGATCATTCTCTCTCTCTTCACACAAATAACTAAAAATATTTTTAAAAACAAATTCTTAAAAAAATGGATAGGAAGTGAAGTGTGTGTCCATGTGTGTGGATGTGTGTGTGTCCATGTGTGTGGATGTGTGTGTGCATGTGTGTGTCCATGTGTGTGGATGTATGTTTGTCCATGTGTATGGATGTGTGTGTGCCTGTGTGTCCATGTGTGTGGATGTGTGTGTGCACGTGGGTGTCCATGTGTGTGCCTGTGTGTCCATGTGTGTGGATGTATGTGTGCACGTGGGTGTCCATGTGTGTGGATGTATGTGTGTCCATGTGTATGGATGTATGTGTGCCTGTGTGTGTCCATGTGTGTGGAGGTGCATGTGGAGGTCAGAGGCCAATGTCAGGCATCTTCCTCAATCATTCTCCACCTTATTTTTTGAGATGGAGTCTCTCATTGAACCTGGAACTTATTGGTTTAGCAAATAAAGCTGGCCAGCACACTTCAGGGACTGTCCCGTCTCTTAGGGTTGTAGGTTTGCACCACCAAGCCGGGCTTCTACACGGGTGCTGGGATCTGAACTCAGGTCCTCATGCTCGTGCAACAACCATTTCACCACTGAGTCATCGCCCTGCCCCGAATGTGAATTGTAATCTATGTAAATGAGTGAGAAGAAAATCCACATGTGTCTCTAATGGATAGATTTGTATTATTATTATTGGCTCTAAATTTTGTATATAAAGTATGTGTGGTGTGTGTTAAATGCATGTGTGTATGCAGATGGGGGTCTCTTCCTCAATCCTCTCAGAGACCCCCAAGGATTTTCTTGTCTCTGTCCTTCATGGGCTGGTGTGTATGGCCACAATTAGCTTGTAATGTGGATTCTGGGGACATGAACTTGATCAGTCCCAGGCCCTCCCAGGCTATCATACTTAAGTGGCCTTTAACTGCTGAACCATCTCCCCAGTTCAGCTCTAAAATTTTAATAGAAAGCACCATAGTTTGGGGCAGTCCTGAAATTCAAACCGTAGTACCTTTGTTTTCTCATTCAAACGTGACATCCTTTATAACCTCATTTGCTGTCGTTTTTGACTCCTACTGAATGGAGAATTCATTTTCTTTCTGTCTTCCTGGCTCTGCTGTTCCTGTTGAGAAGCCAGGAGCATGCAGTTGTTGCTTTTGGAAGGTAGTGATTTTCTAACTTCTAACTGCTGTTAGGTCTGTCCATGGAGTTTGCAGCAGCTTCTTTTCCTGGGACTAGATGTGTTTAACTGTATATTTGCCACGCTTAGAATTTGAAGCATTTTTTCATATCAGTACCTTAATGTTTTTCATCAGTCTGGGGATGTTCCTGGCCATATTCCTCTCAATGTTTTTTTTTCTGTTTATCTCTGGAATTCTAATGTCTATATTTGACATTTCATTTCCTTTTTATTTATTGTACTTTTTTGAGGGGGAGTGGATTCGAGGTAGGTTCTTGCTCTAGCCTAGGCTGACCTGGAATGCACTGTGTAGTCTCAGGGTGGCCTTGAACTCACGGCAATCCTCCCAGCTCTGCTGGGATTAAAGGCCACCACACCTGGCACTCCTCTCTCTCTCTCTCTTCTGTTTCATCTATTCTTTGGTTCTTCTGCTTGGGTCCCTTATTTTCTACGTCCTCTATCTCAGCCCAGCTCACTACTTTTTCTTCAGCTGTATCTAATTGCTATTTAAATTATGTTTAACTCTTTAAATTTATTTATCAAATCTTACTCAAGTCTAGGATATTCATATGGTTGTTTTATGTAGATCTGAGGGGTTTTGTATCAAATTTGTCCATCTTTTTTTTTTTCAAGGTAGGGTCTCGCTCTAGTCCAGGCTGACCTGGAATTCACTACGTAGTCTCATGGTGGCCTTGAACTCACAGTGGTCCTTCTATCTCTGCCTCCCGAGTGCTGGGATTAAAGGCGCCACCACACCTGGCAAATTAGTCCATCTTGATTTTCAATTCCATGAACATATGAATTGTAGCCATTTTAAGTCTATATATTAATGTTCTAGATCATCTATCTATATGAATTTATAGCCTTTTTAACTTGATTTTTTTGTTGGAACTTGCTCATCTTTCTTTTTAAAAAAATATTTTATTAACTTATTTATTAGAGAGAGCAAGAGAAAGAGGCAGATTGAAAGAGAACGGTCCCACCAGGGCCTCCAGCCACTGCAAATGAACTCCAGACACATGCGCCACCTTGTGCATCTGGCTTTCTGTGGCTCCTGGGGAATTGAACTCAGGTCTTTCTGCTTTGCAGGCAAACGCCTTAACCACTAAGCCATCGCTCCAGCTCTTACATTTTCTTTTTTAAATAAACAATTATGTGTTAGTTTGCTTTTCACCTTGGCGATGGTTAATCTTTATTGTCAATCTGATTAGATTTAGAATCACCTGGGAGACCCACTTCTGGGCATGGCTGTGAGGGCGTCTCCAGAGAAGATTAACAGTGGAGGAAAGACCCACCCTGAATGGGGGAGGCACCATCCCATGGCTTGAGGGCCCAGATCGAATATAAGGGGCAAAAGGCGAAAGCCATTCAGTGGTGGCTTTTCCCACATTCTGCTTCCTGGTCTTCTGAAATGTGAAAATTCCTGGCCATGTTTCTGCCGCCATGAACACCACCAGGCCTTTGCACTGAACACTGCCCTGCTTTCCTCTCCTTTCAGACCATGAGCCAGTAGAAATCTTCCCTCCCGAAAGTTGCTTTTTTTTCAGGTATTTTGTCACAACAAGAAAAGTAGCTGACGTTCTTAATTGTTCTAGCAAAATACATGAGAAAATTGATATAAAGGAGGAAAGATTTAATGGGCCTCATAGTGTTAGAAGTTTCAGCCCATGGTAGGCTGGCTCCATTTCTGTGGGCCCGAAATGAGGCTAAAATATCTTGGTAGAAAGTCTTGTTGAGGGCTGGAGAGATGGTTCAGAGGTTAAGGCACTTGCCTCCAGTGCCTGAGGCCCCTGGTTCAATTCCCCAGGACCCACATAGGCCAGACCCACGGGGTGGTGGTGGCCCTGGTGGGCTCTCTCTCTCCTTCTCTCTCTCTCTGTATCTCTCTGCTTGAAAATGAATAAATAAAATATTTTTTTAAAAAAGAAAGTCTTGTTGAAACTGAGTTGCTCTCTTTATCACAGCCATAAAACAGAGGAGAGAGAGAGAGAGGAGCCAAAGACAAAACATACCCTTCAGTTATGACCTACTTTCTCAGGTTAGGCTCCACCTCCTAATAGTTCATAGCGCTCTGAATTCATCAACAGATGAAATTAGCACTCTCATGACTCACTAACCTCTCACTAGTATCATCACACCAGCTGGGGACCAAGCCTTCGCTCCACAGCCTTTGGGTGATACGGTTTGTTAGGTTTTGGAGACAGGATCTTGCTGTGTTGTCCAGGTTGGTCTTGAAATCCTAGCACCCATCCTGTCGAGACCTCCTAAAGAGCTGGGACTATAGACATTTTACTGCACTTAGGTTAAAAACTTGTTTTCCTATTTTAGTTGCTATCTAGGTTGAGTGCCGAGATTCCACAGCTCTGTATATTGTTGACTTCTTCGACAGATATGTGTTTGCTCCTGGTAGTGGAGAGACCAGAAGTCAATTGCAGAATGCAATCAGAGCCTGCGATGATCTCGAGACGGGCTTCACTTGGGAGATATGCTTATTGGTCTTCCCAGAACTGCTCTTTATTTTCTTCTTTAGAAAAAAAAGACTGATGGGTTGGGAAGACAGCTCAGTGGGTGAAATGCTTACCGCACAGGCATAAATATCTGACCTTAATTCAGAGAACCTGTGTCAAAATGCCAAGCGTAGTGGTGTGCATTTGTAAGCCCAGAACTGGGGAGCCAGTGAGAGACCCTCTCTTTTAAAAAAAAAAGTGAATAGTGTGAAGAATGACACCCAAAATGATCCTCTGGTCTCCACGTGCCTGCATGTGTGCACATGTACCTGTACACACACAGACACACACACATGTACACGTACACATATTTTTAAAAAATATTTTATTTATTCATTTTCAAGCAGAGAGATACAGAGAGAGAGAGAGAGAGAGAGAGAGAGAGAGAGAGAGAGAGAGAGAGGGAGGGAGAGCACCAGGGCCACCACCTTGTGGGTCTGGCTTATATGGGACCTGGAGAATTGAACCCAGGGCCTTGGGCACTGGAGATAAGTGCCTTAACCGCTGAGCCATCTCTCCAGCCCCACATACACATATTAAAAAAAAAGAGGTAGGGGCCCAGGAGATAGCTCAGTGGGTGAGAACACTTGCTACACAAGCATGAGTACCTGATTCACCCCAAATTCAATTCCCCAGCACACACACATGTAACCCCAGTTCAGTGAAGAGTGGAGCCTAGGGAATTGCTGAGGCCCCCTGGTCAGCCAGACTAACCAACAACTGCAGCTCTAGGTTCGGTGAGAGACTCCATCTCAAGGAAACACGTGGGTGAGTGATAGGAGAGGACACATGATAGACTCCTTTGGCCTCTGCACACAAAAGCATGGGGCTCACACATGTACACGCACCACACAAGCACCATACCACACCATACATGCCACACACACACTTAATAAAAGCCAGGCATGGTAGCATCCGCCATTGATCCCGGCACTCAGGAGGCAGAGGTAGGAGGAGCACCCTGAGTTCCAGGTCACCCTGAGACTACAGAGTGAGTTCTAGGTCAGCCTGAACTAGAGTGAGAGAGACCCTACCTCGAAAAACAAAACAACAACAACAAAAAGGGTAGGTTAGTAGTGGATATTCACATTATGGGGTCAAATTCTTTTTCATCTTGTGGAGCAAGCTTAACTCCTTAAACAATAGCTCCTCTGGTAACCCCCACTCCACTTCATGGAAGTGATTTGTACATTTGCAGCATTTGAACTCTGAGCTGGCTTCTTTCACTGAGAAAAATGTCCCCAAACTTTAACCAGTATTGATCACGGGTCATCCATCACTCAACTATTCCTGTTCTGGGATATAAACTGATATAAACTTGGACAGCCCTTTTTAAAATTTTTCTTAAATTATCTTCAGAAAAAATAGAATGCCGAGAAATGTACAAAAAGTAAAAAAGAAAGAAAGAAAAGAAAAAGAAAAATTGAAGCTTCGAGCCTTCGAGCATGGTGGCGCACGCCTTTAGTCCCAGCACTCGGGAGGCAGAGGTAGGGGGATCACAGTGAGTTCAAGGCCAGCCTGAGACTACAGAATGAATTCCAGGTCAGCCTGGGCTAGAGCGAGACCCTACCTCAAAAAACGAAAAAAGAAAAAAAGAAAAATTGAAGCTTCAATTGAAAATGCTTGAGTCACGTGTTGAGGAATTGCAGGGTCTCAGAGGTCTTTTCCCAAACCAGAAAGATGACAGGATCCGGAGATGGAATAGAAGAGACACAAGAATGGAAGGGATGACAAGAATGAGCACAGTCCCATAGAAACAATTATTTGGGAATCACACAGACGAAAAGTCAAAGCAAAGACAACCTTTTGTGCAATCTGCGAGAAGCGATGGGGACGAACACTCTCAAAGCAGGGAGACAGCAGTGTCCCTGGCCATCCAGTTACCCTTGGGGGGGAGAATGTGTCCATCTGTGACCAGCTCTTTAACTTCCTTCGTCCCCATGACTTCTGCCAAGGGGTCAGGTGGACCCTTGTTAACTCAGCTTCCAGGTGGACGCTCATTACCTCATTCTTCTGAATTAAAATTCCTTATGGGATGCATTGGACTTCATGGAATAATTCTTTCCTTCACAGTGTCTGGCTGGAAGTCAGCAGGGTTATGTTGAATGAGAACAAAAATGAACTTACGAGCAAGGCCATTTCCCCTAATGTCATGCATTAATGAAGTTTAGAGTCAGCACTCAGCCTTCGCTGAGCACCTACGCTCATTTCCCCCAGCACAGCTTTTATTCGTTCAGCCATCCGTCTAGTGGCCCAGAAAATGACTCGAAATCCGTTCCTCACTTCATCTCTCTGTGCTCACACCACGCATTGTGAGAAGTGGAGATTTCCAGCACCTTCCTTGCTTTGCTCAGCATTGCTCCAGCTCTTCTGTGCCCATCACTCCTGGGGCCATTGTTGCTTGCCCTGTCCATTGTAATCCCCACGACACATTCTCCTTTGGCTTTCTGTCTCTCCAGGGCTTTTGTAACTAATTCCTTTTATATGTATTTTATTTGTTTATTTATTTATTTATTTACTTGAGAGAGAGAGAATGCACACACCAGGACCTCCAGCTACTACTAATGAACTCCAGACACATGCACCACCTTATGCATCTGGCTTTATGTGGGCACTGGGGAATTGAACTCTGGGCCTTCTGCTTTGCAGGCAAAAGCCTTAACTGCTAGACCACCTCTCTAGCCCCTAATGCTTTTTATTTTAAAAAATTATTTATTTATTTGCCAGCAGAGAGAGTCAGAGGGAGAGAGAGAGAAAGAGAGAGAGAGAGAGAGAGAGAGAGAGAGAGAGAGAGAGAGAGAGAGAGAGAGAGAATGGGTGTGCCAGGGCCTCCAGCCACTGCAAAACAACTCCAGATGCAGGCACCACTTTGTGCATCTGGCTTTCTGTGGGTACTGGGGAATCGAACTCCCATCATTAGGTTTGGCAGGCAAACACCTTAACCACTGAGCCATTTCTCCAGCCCTGTCACTGTTATTAACTCTTGTCACTTTGCTTTGGGATTTCAGAACCACTGCCCAAAGACTTCATTTTTCCATCTCAGTTTCTGTATTTAACCATACAGCTCTCTGGCTTGGGAGAAAATGATTCTTTGATGTTTTGCTAGCATGTGGAACAGCTCCTGAGGGACCAACCACAATTCCCTTCCTTGCTGATCTCCCAGGAAACTGTTCTAGTATCTGGAATTTTATCTGTTTTGGCCCTTTGGTGAAACATACTCCAAAAGCCAGTCGAGGGACAATGCCCACTAGCATGCAGGGGGTCCTCGAGGCACTGTCCTTTCTCCCTGAATAGCATGGCAAAGGTTGGATCAACCGCTCATGTTCTCGTATATCTTTTCCCCCACCGTCCCCTCCCCTCCCTCCTGCCCCCTGCTCCATCCCACTGCGTGGTGTGAGAAGCACAGCTTGAATTCAGGCCTGGGAGGCTGGCAGGCCCGAGGCCAGAGTGAGGCCATAGAAGGAGTGGCACAGGGCCCACGATTTCAGGTGATATGACTCCCATGGCTTCACAGGGCCAGAGGCAGCCTTCACAGCTGTGCACCTCCTTGGTGTTGTGTAAGGAGTGTCGCTCTTGTCGCACCCCATAAACTGACTTTCATTCAAACAACAAAAGCCTAGGATGTCAGGATGGGAGAGGCCTTAAATTTCACCTGAACCTGCTGTTTTTCTTGTGTGGGTGTGGACATGTGTGGTGTGTGTGCGGGTGCACATACACAGATCAATGTCAGGTGTCTTTCAATTGCTGTTTACCTTATTCTGTTTTGTTTTTCGAGGTCGGGTCTCACTCTAGCCCAGGCTGACCTGGAATTCACTATGTAGTCTCAGGCTGGCCTCAAACTCATGGTGATCCTCCTACCTCTGCCTCCTGAGTACCGGGATTAAAGGTGAGCGCCATCACACCTGGCTTACTTCAGTTTTGAGACAGGGTCTCTCACTGAAGTTGGCACTCACTGATTCAGCTAAACTAGCTAGCTGGCCAGCTCCAGGGCCTCTCATGCCACATCTCCTTAGTCCTGGGACCACAGCTGTACACTGCCATGCCTGGCTTTTTACTTGAGTGCTGGGGACCTGAGCTCATGTCCTTATGCTTGTGGAGCAGGTGCAACCCTGACTGAGCCATCACCCATCTCTGACTCCACTGTTTGCTCAAGTGTGGTCCATGGGAGCACCCATGGGAGATGGAGCAGAGCTGAGAATTCAGATCACCAGTCCCAGATCCACACCCACACCTATAGGCTCAGGATCTTTGGGTGCTGGAACAGGACTTGTTATTGCAATAATGAGCTTGGGGCCCTTCTGAAAAATTAACAGCTGAGAACTGTTAACTCTTTTTCTTTTTGTTTCTTTTATTTTCATTTTCTTTATTTATTTGCAAGCAGAGAGAGAGAAAGAAGAGAGAGAGGGAGAGAATGGGCACACAAGGGCCTCCAGCTGCTGCAATGAACTCCAGATGCATGTGCCACTGTGCACCTGGTTTTTTGTGGGTATTAAAGAATCGAGCTCAATCAGTTAGGCTTTGCAGGCAGGTGACTTAACCACTGAGCCCTTATTTTTGTTTCTTGAGACAGGATGGCCTTAAACGCTTGATCCTCAGCCTCCATCTCCCAAGTGCTGGGGTCACAGACAGGTACCACCACACCCAGCAGACAACACAGCTTACTTCAGGTCTGCAAATTTATTCTAAATTGGCTAGGTGGCACGCACACACTTGCAATCCCAGAACTCTGGAGGTAGAGACAGGAAGACTGGAATTTAAAGCTACATATGGAGAATGTCTCCAAAATCAAACAAACAAAAAAGAAAAAAGAAAAGTTTATTCTATAGAGGAAAATCTTGCTTCCCTGTAACGTCACTCTTTGGGGTGATGGAATCCCATTTCTCTCTGGCAGCCCTCAAGTCCCTAAGACACATCCCACGATCTAAGCCCCGCTTTATGCAGCCCACGTTCTTATTAAGCCGTCCCTGTTCAGTCCACGAGGAAAACAGGAAGTGGGAGGCGGTGACAGGACCCCAAACCCAAAGCCCTGAACCCCAATATTCCTGGACAGCAGCAGGACTCCCAGCTCCTGAGTCCTGGGGCTGCTCTGCTGCACCCTTGCGGCCCTGCGCGGTACTGCAGGGATGTGCAGAGGGAGGGGTGCTCCACGTGGGAGTGGGGAGCCTTAGATAATCTCCCCTTAGAACAAAAACCACGAGTTGCTTGTCAGGCTGCAGGGAAGAAATCCCAAGCAAGAAAGAGCAACAAAAAGCGAGAAGAG
>PVHP010053503.1:0-10751 GCA_004024765.1 Zapus hudsonius
TATAATATTTTAAGTGTTAACAATGGGAAAACAAGGCAGACTCACTATGCTTCTGGAACTTGATTAAAAACATCCCCTGAGGGCTGAAGAGATGGCTCAGCAGTAAAGGCTTTTACCTCCAGAGCCTGATGGCCTGGGTTCAGATCCAGGTTCAATTCCCCAGTACCCAGGTAAGCCAGATGCACAAAGTGGCAAATGCATCTGGAATTTGTTTGCAGTGGCTAGAAGCTCTGGTGTTCCCATATTCTCTCTCTCTCTCTCTCTCTCTCTCTCTCTCTCTCTCTCTCTCTCTGAAAATAAAGTATTTACTTTTTAAAGTCTCCCAAGAACATTCAGAGCCCTCATTCCAATTCTATAATCAACTGCCTTATGAGGCTGCCTGGAACAATGGAGGTGTCTTCTATAGGTAATTAAACCCAATTGTGCACATGGCAGTAATATTTTCAGCATACACCAGAACTTGATCTCTAAATCTCTGGTGAGTTTGCTTTGCATGAACATATTCCCAAGCACTTGAATCCATGCCCTGTAATCCGAAATTCAGAAGTTACTAAAGGGAAGTCAGAGGTAGAGGTGCCATGATTTAGATGTGAGATCTGCCACTGTAGGACTTCTTAGTTCAGTCAGCCTCACAATTTCCAACTAGTCCCTAGGAGATGGGAAGTACTCAAAAAGCGATCACCTTATTATTTTAAGCAAAATTAAAAAGGAAGAGAATAATTGAGTCAAATACTTCATTTGAAAGGAAGGAGCATAGACTCAAACTCCATCAATTTAAAAGCCATCACCTGAAGAGAGCCCCATTCTTGGAGGCTGAAAAAAGCAGATACCAAGTTGCAAGTACCTGCCGCACTGTACACACGCAGCCTCTAGCTTAGCAACACTCTTGTAGTCTACCAAACACCCAGCCTGTAAGTCAGGGCCTGACAACTGTCCACTCTAAATCCATGTGCTCAGCTTGGACTCAGGATTGATTTATAAAAATAGCTGCTGCTCTTTTGAATCTGTACCCTGATGACTGGGCACTGTTACCCTATAGGCCTGGAGCAGCTGTCAGTATTTCCCTCACCACACCCAGCCAAGCTGACAGCAACCGCCCCCCCACCCCCAATCTCTGCCCCATACTATTGTCCCTCCTCCTGGGCTGAGTGAGCAAATTGCAGGCACAAATATCCCCTGATGCAATGCCACAAGCATCCCTGGGAAACAGCAGAGGCCATGGCTAAACGAGCAGCAGCAGCAGCAGAAAGATGGGGGGAGACACACACACAGCGAACAAGAAGACTGCAGTGCAGTGCAGCCCGGGAGAGAGAACCCAGAGGCCCAGGGGCGCAGGGGAGGGAGGGGAGAAAGGGGGGGACTCTTCAAGCAGAAAGTCGGGTAACAATCTTCCCTGAGAGATGTACATACTCCTTCCAGGGTCTGGACCTTAAAACCCAAACCTACAGGGAACCACAGTGTCTCCTCCAACGCTGCAAATGCGTTACTTGGCACGTTCCTGGAGGTCTGTAAACCCTCCCCACCCACACACACCCACGAAAGTCCGCCACGGAGCAATTGCACGAGAAGTTGAGCTCGGGCGACACACAAGCTCACGAAGCACAAGCCCTGCTCCACAGTAACGTTTCCAACGGCCGCTGCGACCTCGCCCCCCGGCAACCCACCCACCATCACCCTGACCCCTTCAAACTCGCCGCCACCAGACTCAAGACACGCTTTCGTCGTCCCCCCCAAAAAAACGCCAAGGACCATGCACACAGCGGCGAGGCCCAGGTTCTTGCAGACCACCGCTTCGGCCCCACGCGGAAGGCTCGCCCCCCGCACCCACGTCCGCAGGCGCGCTCCCCACCCCCCAAAATCAACCTCCAGGGAAAAGACCCTTGAACTCGGCTGCAGCCGAGCCTCGATCCCCGGGTTCAACCTCACCCCCAGCCTGAGGCTCGCCTCCAGGCTCCTCCCGCCTCGTCCCCACGCCACCCCCGCATCCCGCCAGCCACCGCCCTTCTCAGCCTCGGGCGGGCCCCGCGGGGGGTCCCGGGCGGCCACCGGGGGAAGCTGAGGTCAGCACCCTCCACGCCCACCCGCGCCTGTACTTACGAGCCGGAGCCGGAGCCGGAGCCGGAACCGGGAGAAAGCCGGGTGCGGGACGGGAGACCGCCGGGAGAAGCTGGGAGCTGCGGAGCGAGCCCGAGGGGCGGGGCACAGGGTGGTGGCCGCTTCCTCGTCGCCCTCTTGAAGGCCGGCGCGAGGGAGGGGCGCCGCCACCGCCTACCCAGCGGGCGCCCGCCGCGCTGACCAATCAGCGAGGCCAAGGGGCGGGCTGAGGGACACCGCAAACCAATCAACGCTGATCCCGGAGCCTCGACCTCTCCATGGAAGCGGCGCGGGAGAGGGGCGGTTGGCGAGGTAGGCGTGGGGGTCTGGATGGCCGTCGCCCGCCCGCCCTCCCGCCCTCCCGCCCGCTCGCGGATGCTTTAAGCGAATGGTGAGCTTTGGGCCCGCCTCCGCTGTTGTGTGATGGCCGCCTCTTCCTTTTAGAGCTTGGGTGTCTACCAGCCCGGAGGGGGCGAGTGTCCGGCGCACGCGGCCCTGGCTTCAGTCGTCCCCGCGGGCCTGTCTGGTGGGTTCTATGACGTCACCGGGGCGAGGCGGGGCGGGGCGCGCAGGAAGGAACCCCGAGGGGGAGGAGGAGAGGGCGCGCCCGGGGGGCGTCTGCCGGCCCCTGCTGCCAAAAACTTTCCTTGAAACGTGGCCGCTTCTAGTTGAGATGTGCTTTAAAGCGTAGATGCTACACACTGGATTTCCGAGATTTACTACCGAAAAGAACACAGAATAGCTCACAATTTTTTTTATTTTTTTTTTTTTTTGGTTTTTCGAGGTAGGAGCTCGCTCTAGTCCAGGCTGAGCTGGAATTCACTCTGTAGTCTCAGGATGGCCTTGAGCTCATGGCTATCCTCCTACCTCTGCCTCCCGAGTGCTGGGATTAAAGGCGTGCACCACCACGCCCGGCTCATAATTTTTTTTGAGTGGGTTTTTTTAAAATATTTATTCATTTTTTCAAGCATAGATACAGAGATTGAGAGAGAGAAAAAAAGAGAGTGCACCAGAGCCACCACCTTGTGGGGCTGGCATATGTGGGTCCTGGGGAATTGAACCGGGGGCCTTAGGCACTGGAGGCAAGTGCCTTAACCGCTGAGCCATCTCTCCAGCCCATAGCTCATAATTTTAAATTAATCACAAACGAGATTGCAAAACTAATTATAGAGTTTGGGATATTTTTGCTAACAAAGTAAATGTTGCTTTTAGTCTTTTAAACGTGAATGTAGCCGGCCGTGGTGGTGCACGCCTTTAATCCCAGCATTCAGGAGGCAGAGGTAGGAGGATCACCATGAGTTCAAGGCCACCCTGAGACTACATAGTGAATTCCAGGTCAGCCTGGGCTAGAGTGAGACCCTACCTCGAAACCCCCCCCCAAAAAAAAAACACGTGATTGTAAAAAGTTTAAAGTTACCTATGGATTTTTGTCTTGTCTTGTCTTGAGGCCGGGGCAGGGTCGTATTCTAGCCTAGTCTGATCTGGAACTCACTCTGTAGTCCAGGCTGGCCTTGATCTCATGGCGAACCTCCTACCTCAGCCTTCCAAGTTCTGGGATATAAAAGCATGAGCCACCACCCTCCGCTAGATTTTAAATTTTTTGTTGTTGGTGGTTGTTTTTGTTTTTCAAGGCAGGGTCTTACTCTAGCCTAGGCTGACCTGGAACTCCCAGAATGGCCATGAGCTCACAGGATCCTCCTACTTCTGCAGAGGATTAAAGGCACGCGCCACCACACCCAGCTTGGTTTATTTTTTTGAGACATGGGTTCACATTGTAGCCCAGGTATCCTGGAACCAGATCAAGCACCTCCCCCCTTCCTTTTCACCACCCCCCAAAGCCTCCAAAGTGCTGGATTACAGGCACGAGTCACCACACCCAGCTAATATTACTTTTTGGTTCACATGCTGCCAGTGAATAGCACCCAACACGAATGAATAGTGATTTCAAAGCCCTATTGAGTGCTTGCTCCGGTCCAGTGTTCTTACTCTGTGGCACTATTATTATTATAACAGTCCTACTGTTAATGGTTGTTAATATATTCTCATTCCCATTTTATTAGTTCAACAACAAAACAAGTAACATCAAATATCAGCAAGCCAGTATTTGGCTAGCAAGACTTAACTCATGTAGTCAGGTGCTAGAAGCACACACTTAACCTCTAGCATAGAAGTTACCAGAAAGAATACAGGGCCTGGTTAGGCAGTCCAGTTCTGCTACTTTCTAGCTGTGAAACCTAAGCTTCAATTTCCCCATTTATGAAAATAAAGTAATTGGCATTCATAGTCATTAACAGAAGACTGAAAACCCAGATTCCCTGCGTAAAAATTTGCACTGCTTTACAAATTATGTGAATTTGTGGAAGATACTTAATCTTTCTGTAGCTCCGTGTTTTGACTATAAAATGTATTGTTATTAGGATTGTTAATGTAGATCACATGTGAGTGTAACGTGTTTAGACTGGTACCTAGCACTTGGTGAATATTCAGTTTACTGTTAGTATCATAGTAACTATACAAAAGGTTGAGAGCCTATACAAATATGAAGAAATTAAGAGTAAAATGGAAAGCCAGGCTTGGTAGTGCATGCCGTTAATCTCTGCACTAGGGAGGCAGAGGTAGGATCGCTGTGAGTTGGAAGCCACCCTGAGACTATATAGTGAATACCAGGTCAGCCTGGGCTAAAGGGAGAGACCTCAGAAAACCAAAAATTAAGAAGAAAATGTTAAAAAAAAAAAAAGCCTGGACTAGAGAGAGAGACCCTACCTCAAAAACAACAACAAAAAAAAAAAAAGTAAAAAGGGGGCTGGAGAGATGGTTTAGCGGTTGAGGCAAGTGCCTAAGGCCCCGGTTCAATTCCCCAGTACCCACATATGCCAGACCCACAAGATGGTGGCCCGCCCTGGTGCGCGCTCTCTCTCTCTCTCTCTCTCTCTCTCTCTCTCTCTCTCTCTCTCTCTGCTTGAAAATGAATAATAAAATATATTTTTTAAAAGTAAAAAAAAGTGTGCTTCCTGTAAAGCAGGAGGGCCTTGAGGGGGCTGAAACCTGTTCCCTCCCCACAGGGCCCTGAATTCCAATCTCCAGATAACCCAGTCCTGCAAAGGGGAGCAGAGACCCAAGGAATGGCCCAGGCTGCTGATCAGATGAGAAAGGGCTGATGAGTGACAGTGGGACTCAGTGTTCAGCTTGGCCACCTCAGGCAAGCACCTCCCACCTCAGGTAGGTTCGTGGGTCACCTGCAAGGACACACCATGTAGTACTCTGTTCCATGATTATGAGATGAGCATCCAAACCAGGCACAATTTAGGGAAATAAAGGATTTATTTCAAGTCCTGGGAAGTTCCATTAATGGCAGAAGCAGCTGGCTCCCATTCATAAATCCAAGCAGAGAGAGAAACCACCACCAGCCAGCAACACTATAATGCAACAAGCACAAAAATTCTGTGACAAGCAGGGACTCCATCAGAGAACAAACTTCTCTGCATACCTTTGGGGTGAAATTTAGATCTGCCCCCCCAAAAAAACACCTTTGGACCCCATGAACCACTCCAGTGACACCTCCTCCAGACAGGCAGCTGGAGACCCAAGTTCCAAGCTTTAATAAAGCACCTTGAGGGCTGGAGAGATGGCTCAGCTGTTAAGGCACTTGCCTCCAGTGCCTAAGGCCCCAGGTTCAATTCCCTAGTACCCACATATGCCAGACCCACAAGGTGGTGGCCCTGGTGCGCTCTCTCTCTCTCTCTCTCTCTCTCTCTCTCTCTCTCTCTCTCTCTCTCTCTCCTCTCTCTCTGTATTTCTCTACTTGAAAATAAATAAAATATTAAAAAAAAAAAAAAGCTGGGCGTGGTGGCGCACGCCTTTAATCCCAGCACTCGGGAGGCAGATTTAGGAGGATCGCTGTGAGTTCAAGGCCACCCTGAGACTACATAGTGAATTCCAGGTCAGCCTAGACTAGAGCAAGACCCTACCTCGGGAAAAAAAAAAAAAAAGCACCTTGAGTCTATGGTCTATGGGGGACATATAGACCACACATACACACATTAAATTTTTTTTAATATTTTATTTATTTCAGAGAGAGAGAGATAGAGAGAGAGGCAGACAGAGAATATGGGCGCACCAGGGCCTCCAAGCCACTGCAAATGAACTCCAGACACATGCGCCCTCTTGTGCATCTGGCTGTTTATGGGCACTGGGGAAATGAACTCTGGTCCTTCTGCATTGCCTTAGCCACTAAACCATCTCCTCAGCCCTTAAAAAAAAATGTTAAAGCCAGTGTGGTGGCATACATCTTTAATCCCAGTATTTGGGAGCAGAGGTAGCAGGATCACTGAGTTACAGGCCACCCTGAGACTAAATAGTGAATTTCATGTCACCTTGGGCTAGAGCAAGACCCTACCTTGAAAAACAAAACATCAACAAAAAAAAAAAAAATCACAGAGAAAGGAATAAAAAAAAAAAAAAAGAGGAACAAGCATGTGGGGCACATCTTTAATCCCAGCACTCAGGAGTCAAAGGTAGAAGGATTGCTGTGAGTTGAAGGCCAGTTCCAGATCAGTATGAACTAGAGTGAGATCCTACATCCGAAATAAAACAACAAAAAATCAAGCCGGGCGTGGTGGCGCACACCTTTAATCCCAGCACTCGGGAGGCAGAGGTAGGAAGATTGCCATGAGTTCAAGGCCACCCTGCGACTACATAGTGTATTCCAGGTCAGCCTGGACTAGAGTGAGACCCTACCTCGAAAAAACAAAACAAAACAAAATCTGTCTCAAACAAACAAAAACAGAGCTGGGAAGATGGCTTCATAGCTTCGTAGTTAAAGGCACTTGCTTGCAAAGCCTGGTGCAATTCCCCAGCCACCTACATAGGCCAAAGACAAAAAGTGGGTCAAGTGTCTGGAATCTGTTTAGAGAGGCAAGAAACTCTGGCACCACCCTCATACATAAATCAATTTTTTAAAATATTTATTCATTTTTCAAGCAGAAAGAGAGAGAGAGAGAGAGAGAGAGAGAGAGAGAGAGAGAGAGAGAGAGAGAGAGAGAGAGAACCAGGGCCACCACCTTGTGGGGTCTGGCTTATGTGGGTCCTGGGGAATTGAACCCGGGGCCTTAGGCACTGGAGGCAAGTGCCTTAATCGCTGAGCCATCTCTCCAGCCCCATAAATCAATTTTTAAAGCCAAAAAAAAATCTTCTGGAAAAAGTAACATTGTTTCACATCAAGGTCCTGGATTTTGTATAATGGTGAATTTACTGGTGGAGTACACAGAAGTAGGAGCCAAAATGTTACTTTGACTTTTCTTTGTGGAGCCTGGAGTAGCCAGCCTCACTCAAGGTCAATAGCAGACTGCTGAACACAATAGTCTTTGAGCTCCTTAATAAGATGTTTATAAAACATCCAAAGTATTAGATTCCTGCATCCTTTAAATGAATAGAATCATGTTATGTGCAACCAAACCCCAAACTGGAGGCCCAGAAATGATTCTTTCTGTCTCTATCCCCCCCCATCCAAGTACCAACCAAACCTGACCCTGCTTAGCTTCCAAGATGAGAAGAGATCTGGCTTGTTCAGAGTGGTATGGCTATAGACCTGCAAATCATTCACAACAGACACAAACTGTTCAGGATCATTTTCTCTTTGCTGTCTACTGCCACAGCTCTTCCAAACCCTCCCCTTGCCCCAGGTCAGTCCAAGCTTTAGTCTTGTATACCACCCCTCCCATTTGTCCAGACTGTCCTGTCTATGTAGCCTGTGTTACAACACATATGCAGTAAGTATTTGTGTGAATATAGATCTGCTCTAATAGACTGGATGTGAAAGTCCAAAATCCAGGTTCTTTGTTTGTTTGTTTGTTTGTTTGTTTTGTTTTGTTTTTCGAGGTAGGGTCTCGCTCTAGTCCAGGCTGACCTGGAATTCACTCTGTAGTCTCAGGGTGGCCTTGAACTCATGGTGATCCTCCTACCTCTGCCTCCCGAGTGCTGGGATTAAATGTGTGAGCCACTACACCCAGCGTCCAGGTTCATTTTGTTTCTCTACTTTGGCAGGTAAGGCTTCCCTTCAGCTTCCCATGTGTCCTAGCCCCTCAGCATCTCAGAGTTGAAAAGGATCTTAGCAGACATCCACGCCTTCATATAAGGATATATTCTTGGAGTGGTTTTTGAGATAGAATAGAGAATGCTAGGCAGGTCTCAGCTAGGAACAGAGGCCCAGAGGTAACCAGAAGATGCCCAACACCTGATTTCTCATGACATAAGAATGAACACTCTAAGCCGGGCGTGGTGGCGCACGCCTTTAATCCCAGCACTCGGGAGGCAGAGGTAGGAGGATCGATCACCATGAGTTCAAGGCCACCCTGAGACTACAGCAGAGTGAATTCCAGGTCAGCCTGGACTAGAGCGAGACCCTACCTCGAAAAAAAAAAAAAGAATGAACACTCTTAACTTGGAATAAAATTCATGCCTGACTTTGATCTACAGAGCACCCTGCTGATCCCAGCCCCACCCAGATATGGCTGGACTCTGATCCATCTCCAGATTTAATAACAAATCAAGGGTTGGAGAGATGGCTCAGCGGTTAAGGCACTTGCCTCTAGTGCCTAAGGCCCTGGGTTCAATTCCCCAGGTCCCACAAAAGCCAGACCCACAAGGTGATGGCCCTTGTGTGCTCGCTCTCTCTCTCTCTCTCTCTCTCTCTCTCTCTCTCTCTGTGTGTGTGTGTGTGTGTGTGTGTATCTGCTTGAAAATGAATAAATGAGACCCTACCTCAAAAAAACAAAAAACAAAAAAAAGAATAAATAAAATATTTAAAAAATAAATCAAATCCTTCCCCACCTACCTGAACTAAACCCTATAAAGGTGGCAGCCTGGGGGTGGGGGGGTGTCTCTCTGCTTCCCAGGTTCTTCTTCCTGGGACCTTCTCCAGTTCTTTTATTTATTTTGTCTTTTCGAGGTAGGGTCTCACTGTAGCCCAGGCTGACCTGGAATTCACTATGTAGTCTCAGGGTGGCCTTGAACTCATGGCAATCCTCCTACCTCTGCCTCCCGAGTGCTGGGATTAAAGGCGTGTGCCACCACGCCTGGCTCCTTCTTTTTTAAAAATATTTTATTTATTCATTTTCAAGCAGAGAGGTATATAGAGAGAGACAGAGAGCACCAGGGACACCACCTTGTGGGTCTGGCTTATGTGAGGACTAGGGAATTGAACCAAGGGCCTTAGGCACTGGAGGCAAATGCCTTAACCACTGAACCATCTCTCCAGCCCGGAGCCTTACCTTCTAAGCCCAGTTGATTTGGCTTTCCATGTGTTTACAGCCCCTTCTGAACTTCACTTTATAAGACTCAGCCTCTCTAGCTTTCACTGGTTCCTGGCTTCATTCTAACTTTACTCTAAACTTCAATTTCTCATTAACTTCCATCTCTTGGAGATATGTTTCCCACCTGAAAATGTTACTCTTCCTTTCCTAGTCCCAATCCCCTTTAAATAAACTCAATAATTCATCATGTGTCCTTGTTTCCATCTTTGTTACTCTTCATTAAAGATTAGGAAAGAACCCAAAATTTGGGATATATAAACCTAGGGGACACCCCTGAGCCCCAAAATTCACACATCATAATCCTAGTGTCACAGTGCACATTCATAATGCCAGCCCTTGAGAGGATGAAAGCAGGAGGATCAGGAGTTCAAGGCCAACCTGGACGACATAGTGAATTCCAGGTCAGCCTGGGCTAGAACTAGGCCCTATCTCAAACAACCAAAAAAAAAAAAAAAGGAAGGCCAGTCATGGTTGTGCACACCTTTAACCTTTAATCCCAGCACTCAGGAGGCAGAGATAGGAGGATAACTAATTTAGGCCAGCCTGGAGCTAGAGAGTGAATTCCTGTAGGCCTGGACTAAAAGTGAGACCCTACCTTGAATAAGAAAAAAAAAAAATTTCTAATTTCACAAGGACAATTAATACACTCACACTTTTCATTCCCCCCCCCTCAGTGCTGGGAATTGAACATTGAGTCCTACCACTTAACCACACCCCAGCCTCTTCTTTAGTCTTTAAATGGTGTAACATTACAGTGCTACAAACAGGATATTATGTTGGCTTCATGCCCCGCTATCTTTGACACTTAAAACACCAGCCAGGACTTTGTTATAATTAGGGTGACAATGGGTTTCTCACTGGACTTTAGGGAAAATCTTAGAAAAGGACACACTCAGGGGTTAGACATATACCTGAGTGGTAGAGTGCTTGCCTAGCATGAAAAAGCCCTAGATTCAATCCTCAGTACCACCAAAAGAGAGCCTGCATGGGGTGGAATGACCCTGTAATCCTTGGATGTGGAGGCAGTAGAATCTGGCATTCAAGGCCATCTTCGGTTACATAGGGAGGTCAGCTGAGCTACATGAGAGCCTGTCTCAAAAGACAAAAATAAACCGGGCATGGTGACACACACTTTTAATCCCAGCACCAACATTTGGGAGGCAGAAGCAGGAGGATCGCCATGAGTTCAAGGCCAACATGATATTACATAGTGAATTCCAGGTCAGCCTGGGCTAGAGCAAGACCCAATCTCAAAAAAAAAGGGGGGGGGCTGGAGAGATGGCTCAGCGGTTAAGGCACTTGCCTCCAGTGCCTAGGGCTCTGGGTTCAATTCCCCAGGACCCACAT
>PVHP010053504.1:0-10756 GCA_004024765.1 Zapus hudsonius
GGGAGGCAGAGGTAGGAGAATCACTGTGAGTTCGAGGCCAGCCTGAGAATCCAGTGAATTCCAGGTCAGCCTGAGCTAGAGTGAGACCCTACCTCGAAAAACCAAAAAAAAAAAAAAATTACAAAGTAGTAAAGCTCACTAAGTCTTGAGAAGAAAATGAAAACCATGTTTGTAAAAGCAAACTAATTTACATAAATCTACTTCTTGAAAGGTTCAAAGACATAGAAAGCATAATTTTACAATTTTAATCTGAAAAACATTAAAGTCTACATCAACCAATCCTAATTTAAGGGATTAGAAATTAGCATTACCTACATTAAATTTATATAAGCATTACCAGACACAATCAGCTAAATTGATGGTTGGTCTACTGTATAAATAAATATTAAATAGACCTTGTTGGTGTGTTAGTCTCCTTTGTTTCTTCCATTATACCAGTTTCTTCTTTAGTGCTTTGTTCCTTCAATCCAATCTTATTTTCATCAAATGATGTAGGGGAAACACTAATAGCAGATGAAGAAAGCTCTTGATATTCATGAGCGATTTTGTGATTTACATTATCTGTGCTACAAGGAATATGATTCTGATCCTCTGAATGATCATCAGGAAATACACACAGCCCTACTGCAGAAAATAAAAATAAAAATAAAACAGGAAAATTGATCCAATATTACTAGATATCTAAATAAAAATTTCACAGCAAATGGCTTATTTATAACAGTTTAAGTTTTGATTAACCCACCTCCCACCCTTCCTTTACTCAATCCCTTCCCTTGACCCCACTTGGGCCACTATACCCCCAGGAATCTGTTCATCTAGTTACATATATACATTATCTTCCCCTTAAGTATCCATTCCCCTCCCCACCCTCCTATAGCCCGTCTAGCTTACTGGCCTCCAATACTAACTTTTACTCCAACTCACATACAAATTTAAATCTTTGTAGCTAAGATTCACATATGAGAGAGAACATGGGGCATTTGGATTTCTGAGAGGGGGAGGGAATATGATGAAGGGTGGATTTGAGAGGAGGAAAGTGGGGGCAGGTAGGGAATTATCATAGTTTGTTCTCTACAATTATGAAAGTTGTCAATAAAAAGTTTCAAAAGAGCAAAGGAAAAAACAAAAAAATTCTATAGCATACAATAATTATCTAACTCTATATCATTTTTTACTTCTTTTATTGGTATATATATTCTTATTAAAGTTTGCTCTATTTGGCTCCAAATTTAAACTCATGATCTCACATTTCAAAGATTTAACCTGTAATAAATTTAATAATTCTTATCACAGAAACTTTACACTACTTTAAGTAAAAATGAGTCCTTTTATTACTTTCAATAATTATATAACATTAAGTATTTAAAGATAGGATGCCGCCAGGCATGATGGTGCACACCTTTAATTCCAACACATGGAGGCCAAGGTAGGAGGATCAACTGTGAGTATGAGGCCAGTCTGAGACTACATAGTGAATTCCAGGTCAGCCTGAGCTAAAGAGACCCTACCTCAAAAAACAAAACAAACAACAATCAGAAAAGACAGGATGCTTTCATTTACTATTTTTAAAAGTCGTATTTTACTTACTAGAGATTTATGACAGCTCTATTGTAATACCCAGCTACTGAGAAAGAAGCTCTGTATGGAGCACAAGTCAGACTTTTCTGACAACTATGTCATAATGAACTTAAAAATCTAACAAATAAAATGAATGGCAAATTAGTAATTGCTAGTCAAAACAAATGCCAGAAATATAATTAGCATTATAATTATTCAAGTAGTTAAAAAATAATAAAGATCATAGCTCCTAAATTCAGCTTTACACATTACATTAAAAATCTATATTGCATCTGTGCAAGGTGGTGCATGCCTTTAATCCCAGCACTCAGGAGGCTGAGGTAGTATCACCATGAGTTTGAGGCCACTCTGGGACTACATAGTGAATTCCAGGTCAGCCTGGATAGCCTGGGGTTAAAAAAGTGAGTTCCAGGTCAGCCTTGGCTAAGTGAAACTCTATCTCAAAAAACAGGGCTGAAGAGGCTACTCAGCAGTTAAAGATGCTTGCTTGCAAAGCCTTATGACCTGGGTTTCATTCCCCAGTACCCACATTTAAGGCAGGCACACAAAATTGGCACATATATCTTAAGTTTGTTTTCAGCAACAGGATGCCCTGGTGTGCCCATTCTCTCCCTTTCTCTCAAACAAATATATTTTTAAAAATATTTTATTTATTCATTTTCAAGCAGAGAGATACAGGGAGAGAGAGAGAGAGAGAGAGAGAGAGAGAGAGAGAGAGAGAGAGAGAGAGAGAGAGAATGCACCAGGGCCACTACCTTGTGGGTCTGGCATATGTGGGTACTGGGGAATTGAACCCGGGGCCTTAGGCACTAGAGACAAGTGCCTTAACCGCTGAGCCATCTCTCCAGCCCACAAATATATTTTTTAATAAGTCTATATAGTGATTTCTTTCTGCTCTATCCAAACTATCAGAACAGTTTATATTAAATTATCTCAGTAACTGCATTTGCCTTTCACAGTAGATTTGTCATGAAATTTTCTCTAGCAACAATTTTATTGCTAAAGGAAGATGTAGAAAATAACCAGTGGTCAATGCCCTCCTCAATTATACAAAGATGGTCACTGTGGTCCAAGTGGACAACTCACTAGCCGAATCATTCGATGAATACAACTTACTACTAACAAAGCAAGTGCACGATCTCGAAACTGTTGCTAGAGAAGCTAAGACCAAGCACAACAGTAAATAAACAATACACAGGCACTGCCTTTCTCTAATATAAAACCTTCTCACTCAGTGTGGGTACAATGTCTTAACAGAATTTAAAGGTTTTTGTTGTTGTTGTTTCGTTTTGTTTTTTCTTTTGGTCAGACTTGTGTTTGATTCTTTTTTTGTTTTGTTTTGTTTTGTTTTTCAGGGTAGGGTCTCACTGTAGTCCAGGCTGACCTGGAATTCACTATGTAGTCTCAGGGTGGCCTTGAACTCATGACGATCCTCCTACCTCTGCCTCCCGAGTGCTGGGATTAAAGGCTTGCACCACTATGCCTGGCTTTTTGTTGTTGTTGCTGTATTTGATTCTTACCATCGCATTGCTCAGTACTGAGCTCTGACTGCAAAACTATCTCTCCCATTGTAAGTAAAGTTATGGCAGCTTCAGTGCTTCCATCACTGGGACCTGAGGAAATAAATACACCAACGTCAAGGGAATCTAGAAACCTGTTTACTTTTTTTTTTTTGGTTTTTCGAGGTAGGGTCTCACTCTCATCTAGGCTGACCTGGAATTCACTATGTAGTCTCAGGGTAGCCTTGAACTCATGGTGATCCTCCTACCTCTGCCTCGCAAGTGCTGGGTTTAAAGGCATGCACCACCACTACTGGCACCTATTCACTTTTATCTTAGATATTTATCTTGTAAGAAATGGTTTTGATATCCTCTGTACCACTCACTTCTCTTGCTAGTGTACTCATCATTAATTGTTGGCTTTTAATTATTGAAAACATTCCTCTTACTTTTAATACCTTCAAACAGTATGCTCTCATCTGTGAGCACAGATACAGAGGAAATGTTTAACATTCATTAAACATGTAGCGCTCAACTCACTCAAAGCAACAGTGCAAGAATCCACCTTTGTATCAAGATAACACATTCAATAGGTCAATCTTTTTGTTCTACACTCCAACCAGCTGCTACATTATCTACCACCAATGCTAAATCACAGTTCTATAGTTAACCAAGTAGTTTAACAGCTTCTAGTCACAGTTTACCTGGTTCTTGTTGGATCTGTTTACCCTCCATCATTTCCTAAAAGAGGAAAAGATAACATCTTAAGTGTTTCCCCCAAACAAATGCTCTGTTTCCACATTTTACAGGTGTGTTTCTATGCTTTTAGTTCTATATTAAAACTTTTTTGTTAATTTATTTATTTATTCAGCTTCACAAACTGTGGAGAGATGACCCAGCAGAAAGCACTTGCTTGCAAAGACCTCCAGCCCAGAGTGAATTCCACAGTACCCACATAAAACCAAAAACACAAAATGGTGCATTTGCAGTGGCAAAGGCCTGGCTCAACCATATTCTCCTTCCCTCCATCATAAGTATTTTTTTTCTTTCTTTTTTTTTTTTTTTTTGGTTTTTCGAGGTAGGGTCTCACTCTAACCCAGGCTGACCTGGAATTCACTATGTAGTCTCAGGGTGGCCTTGAATCATGGTGATCCTGTACCTCTGCCTCCAGAGTGCTGAGACTAAAGGCATGCACCACCACACCCAGGCATCATAAGTATTTTTAAAACTGAAAATAAACAAACTTTACACATAACAGAAATAACTATTTATTTGTTTTGTTTTTTGAGGTAGGGTCTTGCTCTAGCCCAGGCTGACCTGGAATTCACTATGTAGTCTCAGGGTGACCTCAAACTCACATGGATCCTCCTACCTTATCTACCTCCCGTGCTGGGATTAAAGCCAAATTCCTTTGCCAGCTCTAGTCAAATCCGCTACCAGTTGTCACCAAATGGAAGCCAGAGTCTGTAGAGCTTTTTATATGCTGTGACTTAAAATGTAAATGAATTTTAACAAATGAGGAGCTCCAGAGACACTAGTAAAAGTGAGTGCTGCGTAAGTTGAGTTCTTTCCCCAGCATCACCTCCAAAGGGCTGGCCAGGATTAAAGGCATGTGCCACCATCTCAGATGATTTTACTGTCTTGGTACTCCTGACTAGCAGAACATGATGGCATATGCCTGTGGTCCTTGCACTTGGGAGGAAGGAAGAGGCTTCAGAGTTCACAAGGCAAACCAGTTGAGACCTTGTTTCAAAATAACAAAAACCACTGAATAGGGCTTTTTTAATGGGTGAATGATGCTGTGGCTTTGGTTTGTCCCTGTCTGTGTACGTATGTGTGGGATATGCATGGGCACCTTAGGCACCCCATCCACTCACCAGCAGTGGAGGTTCCACTCCAGCCTCTTCCACCCTTCATAATTTTGAGCCACCTGTTATTATTTGAGCGGGAGTCTTTTTCTTTTATTTTTTTTTTGTCTAGGCTAACCTGGTACTCACTAAGTAGTCACAGGCTATCGTCCAACTCACAGCAATCCTCCTACCTCAGCCTTCCCAGTGCTGGGATTAATGTCCATGCCCTGCCTCCTATTACAGTGTTTTTAAAGTTACAATTTCAGGTCTTTATTTGCAAAAACAAGATAAATGCTAACTATGGAAAAGCATCTAACAAAATAAAACTAAATCTATTCTAAGTAATTTATATTTAATATACACAATGCAACTGAAATTTCATATAAAACCAGTGATTTTATTTATTAATGTTTGTGTGTGACATGTGCCTGTATGTGCACATGCACTCTAGGACCTCTTGCCACTGAAAACAAATACCACTTATGTGGATGGCTTGGGAATGGAACCCCAGGTGGGCAGGCTTTGCAAGTAAGTGCTTTTAACTGCTCAGCCATCTTACCAGCCCCCAACTCTAATGATATGAAGAACTCTACCAATCCATGCAAATCCATAATAATAACCAAGTTTTAGTATTAACAAAAAGCTTCCTACATAAGAGGAAAATTTAGCAAAAAATGGTTTGTAAACCTGAAGATGAAAGACAAAACATTAAAGTGGATACTTACAAATGATAACGTATGCAAATTGTTTTCTTGCTTTGAGTCTTGAGTAGTCACATCTGTGTTTGAAAGCTGAGGTTCCACCACAGTTACACATCCTTCATCTGCAACATTCACGGTTATTTCAAGCTGCCAAAATAAAATTTTATTACTTCACTCTGGCAACTACACACACCAAAATAACATCTCATTTTCCCACATGAGTAAAATTAAACATTAAAATGAAGTTCACATTCACACAAAATTTAAAAAATCCAATGTAGTAATTCTTAAACTGAAAACAATTTGGCAAATATAAAACACTTAAGGAGCTAAAGAGCTGATCTGCTCAGGTGGAAGAGTGCTTGGTGCACAAGCCTGTGACCCCAGGCCTGAGGGATAGAGACAGGAAGAGACCTGTGGCTCATGGTCTGCCAGTCTAACTGACAAACACTGAACCCCAGATTCAAAGGAGAGGACTGGAGAAGACACTGAACCCCAGGTTGAAAGGAGAGGACTGGAGAAAAGAGGGTGGACGAGTGCTAGAGGACACCTGACTGAAATCCTGCTCTGGCTTTCACATGAGTGCAGGGGGGGAGTACCATCTGCTACACATATGGACTACATACACTACATATGCATCAAAATAATGAAGCATTTAAGAGTTTTTGCAGGATCTGTGAGCACTATAACCAGTCACCAAGATTTCTCAGGTTAATCTGAGAGCGCTACACTTCGCGTTCTCCCCTCACTGTTCTTACTTTGCCCCAATACTTTCTCCCATTAGTCAACATTTATATAATGCTTCCTAAAATCTAAAGAAATATGGGCATACAGATACAAAGTCAAATAAAACACATTTGGTACCCATTCTCAATGAGCCAATAATTTTTTTTTTCCGGTTTTTCGAGGTAGGGTCTCACTCTAGTCCAGGCTGACCTGAGGTTCACTATGTAGTCTCAGGGTGGCCTTGAACTCACAGCAATCCTCCTACCTCTGCCCCCCAAGTGCGTGTGCCACCACACCCGGCTAATGAGCCCATAATTTAAGAGAAACTTTTTTGTTTGTTGTGTTTTTTCAAGGTAGGATCTCACGACCATGCCTGGCTCCTACTGTTTCTTTTATTGTCAACATTTCAGTTAACTACTCTGGATTCTGTTTCAAATGACTCTACAAGTATTATGAAATCTTATATAAAACTAATTCAGATATGCTGCTCAAACTTTCACAAAGTTACAAAATTGGGGTAAAAGAGGAAGAAAGCAATATGCATCTGCATCACATTCACTAGAATGGCTAATACTATTTATTTATTTTTGTAATCATATACATGTTCATGAGGATAAACATTCACACGTGTACACTTGCATGTGGAAGCAGAGGACAACCTTGGAAGCCATTACTCAAGGATTTTAACAACCTTTTAGAGAAAGGGTCTCTCACTGGCCTGGAGATCACTGCATGAGGTAGACTACCTGGGCAGCAAACCCAAAGAATCCACCTGTCTTCATCTCCCCTTCGCTGGTGTTATGATCATGCTGCTACACCTGGTTTTTGGGTCTTTTTTGAAGTAGGGTTTCATTCTAGCAAAGGATGACCTGGAATTGATTCTATAGTCTCAGGCTGGCCTCAAATTCACAGCAATCCTCCTAGGCCAGCCAAGGTGAACACCACCTAAGCCAGTCGGTTTCTTTTCTCTTTTTCTTTTTCTTTTTTTTTTTTTTTTTAATTTTTTAAGGTAGGGTCTCACTCTAGCCCAGTCTGACCTGGAATTCACTATGTAGTCTCAGGGTGGCCTCGATGTCGTTGATCCTCCTACCTCTGCCTCCCGAGTGCTGGGATTAAAGGTGTGTGGCACCACACCCAGCTATTTCTTTTTTAATATGGGTTCTGGGGCTCAATCTTAGCCCATATGCTTGCATACTCATTGACCTGCCTTCCTAGGCCCCAAATGACTACTACTATTTTTTATTTGGGGGGGGGGGGGAAACGACCAAAAAACCAGGGGTCTGGGAGTGTGGTACAGTGGCAGAACAACTGTTTTTCATGTGAGAGGGAAAGAAGGACGGAAGAGAGGAATGGGCACTATTATTAAGGTTGTAGAAAGGCTGGGGAGATGGCTCAGTGGTTAAAGTGCTTGTTGGCGAAGTCTGCCAGCTGGGTCTGATTACCCAGTACCCACGTAAAGCCAGATGCACAAAGTGGTGCATGCATCTGGAGTTATTTGCAATGTCTAGAGGCCCTGGTGTGCCCAATCTCTCTGTGTGTCTCTCTTCTCTCTGCGTGCAAATAAAAAAATTTTTTTGTTTTTGTTTTTTGAGGTAGGGTTTCCCTCTCTAGCCCAGGCTGACCTGGAATTTAACTATGTAGTCTCAGGCTGGCCTTGAACTCACAGCAATCCTCCTAACTCCTGAGTGCTGGGATTAAAGGCATGTGTCACGACACCCAGCAATGTTTTTTTCAAAAAAAAGTTTTATGAAGAGAGAACAGAAATGGTACTATTTAACATATAAAATAAGTATATAATATTAATTTTTAAAATATTAAAATGAACAAATAAAGAAAAATATTTAAATGATTAAGATGGAAACATCTATCTTTTGGGGGACAGGAAGATGGCTCAGCAGTTAAAGGTACTTCCTTGCAGCCTGGTCACCCAAATCCAATTAACAAACCACCCACATAAGCCAGACTCAAAAGGTGGTAAAAGTGGCCCACCCAATTATCAGGCGTTTGTTTGCAGTGGCCATGGCATGGACATATGTACACACGCAATAAATAATTTTTAAAAAAGAAAGAGCAATGGGGTTTGGGATGTAGCTCAGTAATAATGAACTTGCCTAGCATGTGTGAAGCTCCAAGTTCAACCCACACTACCACAAAAAAGGGTGAGGGCAAGTAATAGAAAACAGCTTTGAAAACACACGTTAAAATGAATTTAACAGCATATTCAGCAGCTTTCTAATAGAAGTGTGGTTTCTGCCATTCTTGTTAACTGGTTCCCTTGCTGGGCAGGACTGTAAGGGATGGGTGGTCGCTATGCATCCATAGGGACTTAGGCCACTTTGTACTATTCTTTTTTTTTTTAATATTTTTATTTATTATTTATTGAGAGAGAGAGAATGGGTATGCCAGGGCCTCCCAGCCCTGCAAATGAACACCAGACACATGCGTCCTCTGTATCTGGATTTACATGGGTACTGGGGAATCGAACTCCGGTCCTTTTGCATTGCAGGCAAACGCCTTAACTGCTAAGCCATGTCTTCAGCCCTGTACTATTCTTGAAACTATTCACAGGCCCCAAACAAATTATATTTAGCAGTGGATATTTAGACAATGAACTTGTCAGATCTCTTGATCACTAATAGAAAAAAAAAATCCGTAAAAGAGAATATATATATAAAGTGCCAAAAATTCAAAAGAACAAGGTACCTCTTCCATTGTTTCCTCAATCTGGGCAGACACAGGTGCAGGGGATCTGAGACCAACAGGTACAAACACTGGTGCTTTGCTTAGTTCTTCCGGGGCAAGATGGCAGGTCTCATCTTCATAGTCAGACTCAAAATCCTCAGCATCATCCTCATCCTCCTTGTGGGAAGCACGGAGAGTCACCAGCATGGACTTGGAAGCTCTGGGCTCCTTCTTGGCAACCTTCCCTCGCATCCGCTTTGCTCCACGCCCTCTGCTCACATTCGCTTTGATCTTCTTAGGCATTCTCCTTCCACTAGGATCGAGCTCACACTCAGAGGCAGGAGAGACAGCTGTTCTTCGATGTGGGGCAAGTTTAGAGTAATGTGACTCTTTAAATATTTGTGGATGGCTAGATGTTTAACCAAAATAGCAGTTATGGTCACATATGCAACAGGATAATCTCAAAAACATCCAAACTGTTACAGTGAAATCTAAGTACCAACCATTAAAATCAAGTGTAACTACCTGTTCACCACTTGTGTGTGTCTGTCTCTCTGTGGTGCTAGAATTGAACCTGGAACATCACATATGCTAGAAAAATGTTCTAACACTGAGTAGGCAGCCCTCTCAGTAGGAGTCAGGATGTAAGAAAGCTCCAGGACAAGGAAATCTCTTCCACTCCCCCCAACTCCCCAAACCTGTTTGCTGTTGTACGTATGTGTGGTGTTGACGATGGCTTCTCTCTCTCGCTCTGGTTGGGCCTGTGAAAGGGGGCCAGACTCTTTCACCATTATGGAACTTCCCCTGAATCTTTAACTTCAATAAATCCCTTCTTCCCATAACTGTGCTAGTTAGGAGGTTTGTCCTAGCAGTGTGTGGCTGACTACGACAAGTACTTATTATCTTATTCAGAGTTAATTCTTAGCTATATATCTATGAATAGTGCTTAGTAAATTTTAATCCTGAGCTGTTTTTACTCATGATATGGTAGCAGAGATAAAATAAACACAAAACTGGAAATTAGCTGGGCATGGTGGTGAACGTTTTGAATCCCAACACTGGGGAAGCAAAAGTAGGAGGATCTGCTGTGAGTTCCAGATCAGCCTGGCTAGAGTGAGACCTTCATTTGAAAAACACAAGCAAACAACAAAAAAATTAGGATATACTTCATTTCCATTTGCAACCGAACCAGAATTAGCATTCTATTTACTTAGGTAATGTATACTATTCTTGGTCAGGCTTCTGCTCACATCTAATAGACTCAATATCTAAAAATTGTATACCTAAAAATCTTCCAAAAAGAAAAAAAGGCAATAATAAAAACCGAAAGTTCTTTAAGTATTTGGAAAGATTTATGAATATAAAAATAATCTTAGCCGGGCATGGTGGGTGGTACATGCCTTTAATCCTAGAATTTGGAAGGCAGAGGTAGGAGGATTGCCATAAATTCAAGGCCAGTCTGAGACTACATAGTGAATTCCAGGTCAGCGTGGGCTAGAGTGAGACCCTACCTCAAAAAAAAAAAAAAAAGAACAAAAACAAAAGAAAAAAAAATCTTGGGCTGGAGAGATGGCTCAGCCATTAATGCACTTATCTGCAAAACCTAACAACCCAGGTTTGATTCCCCATTACCCATATGAAGCTAGATGCACAGTTGGAGGCCCTGGTGCACCCATTCTCTCTCTCTCTCTCTCTCTCTCTCTCTCTCTCTCTCTCTCTC
>PVHP010053505.1:0-10755 GCA_004024765.1 Zapus hudsonius
TTCTTTTATCTTGATAGCCTCTCCTTCAGAAGTTCATTAGCCTCTTTTCAGGGGTCCATCATTTTTTCCTCTCTTTTGTTTCCTTCTCTCAAATTAAAGAAACACAGTAATGCAACTACAAGATCTAACTAAAGAAAAGGCTCCCCCCAAGGGGATATAAAAAACTTGTTATCTAAAGAGAGACAGATAGCTAAACAGCGTCTTTTACTTTTTCCTAAGCACAGGCAGAAAACTAGGGCTTCTGCCTGCCTGCCTGTCTCTAAGTTAAAGAAGAAGAAGAAGAAGAAAAAAAAAAAAAAAAAAACAACCTCCAGGCTGCTCTGAGACCTGCTAAAGGCCCACCTGCATTCTTGTGTAAAGATAAGGTGTTAAAGAGGCCTGCATTCGTAGTATCCTAGCCATGGAGGGCAAGAAACTTCTGCTCACTAGCAGAACACCTTAAAGAAATTAATTCCTTTTAATTTTAATAAATAAATATACATAGATACTTAACTTTACTTAAGTTTAATTCAATAGACTAATTGGAATTAATTTATAAGGCTTTTTCTCTGTATAACATTTATACAGATATAAAAGGGAGTTATGCCTCATGGCACATACAATATCTCTGATACTTATGGATCTGAGACAAGGGAATCCCCGTTCTGGGTTATTCAAGGTCTTCTCCAGTTATAAAACTGTTCCGTTATTTCTCTATGTATCCTACAGAATTAATGTTTTTCAGTCATTCCGAACCAAAGGTTTTTCCCCCTTGTCTGAAATCCAAATCCAGCCCCCTGTGGCTGGAAACAATGGACAGCCCAAACACTCTAGCAAGTTAGAGGGCTTCCCCCAGGAGGTACCAAAAGCCTTTTGTTTGTGGAAAAACAAACTATATAGGTTGGTTTTTGCCTTTTTTTTTTTTTTTTTTTTTTTTGCTTTTTGCCTCTAGCCCCTCCCTCACATTGAGCCAACCGCTTAGGTCTCCAGCTCTCAGCTGGCTGTTAACTGACACCTCGATTTTTAAAGAGCTGAGGTTGGGGGGGATGAGAGATAATAAAAAGATTTCCCCTTCTGGGTCATTCCAGGTCACTTCTCTGATTCTACAATGTTCAGCTCTCCTAACTATGCCACAGACTTATTTTTTTTTCAGTATACTTCAATCAGTTTTGAAAATTCCTCCAAGGGTGATTTGTCAGAGATATTCAGAGGTTTTAAAGGTAACAAAATTGTTCCAGATATGACAAAGGTATCAATAAAAGTTGTATCAGGGACCATTATGTTTTGTCTATACTTTTAAAATATACATCATAAAACTTATTAAAAACTTATTAAAGCTTATTATAAAATCTATGGATATATCTACACTAACAAATATTATTAACAATATGGTGTTGCAGTCAGCTTTCTAGTTGCTGCGCAGAAAGAACCCAAGCAAAAGCGGCTTGTGGAGGAATGGGTTTATTTGGCTTATGGACTTATTCCCAGGCGGGGAAAACGATGGCATGAGCAGAGGGCTGGACATCACCTCCGCCACAGCACTGCAAACAGCGGCAGGAAGGTGTGCCAAACACTGGCAAGGGGAAGCTGGCTTATAACCCCATAAGCCTGCCCCCAACAACACAGCTTCATTGAGGTTGTAAAACCCAAACTGCCATCAGCTGAGGATCGATCTAGCAGAACACATTCATTTGTTTGTGGGGGACACCTGGATCAAACCATGACATATGGGTTGTCAAACTGCACAAAGTTCTGGTTAAAGATGGCCAACTAGCAGCCATGCCGTGACCCTCAGAGAACAGGGTTAACATTTCCAGCTGTGATCCAGGCCTCAGGACACACATGCACTCCTGCTCTGAGCTCCAACATCTTCCTGGCAACAGATCCTGCCACCTGAAAGCCACCATCGCGGATCAGCGCACTTCAGATGCAGTGACTTGCCCCACCGCAGTCCAGCCTACAGGCCCAACTTGGGGGGTCTGAGTCTGCCTGATGGCCACGCAACAGGCGGATGCCCCTCTCCTGGTGGCCGAACAGTCTCTGTGGCTTCCTGTGCCTTCACCAGTTCCCCTTGGCTTCCACGTGCCCACCCCAGTTCCCCTGATTTCTGCGTGCCCGACCCGGTTCCCCGGGATTTCTGCACACACACAGGTTCCCTGCACCTGCCACAGTTTCCATGCATTTGCTGATTCCTGCAGTTTCTGTGGCCACCGGTTCTGGCTCCAGTGCACTGCCTGATCCCCATGCCATACCTGTATCCCACACAGCCCCGTGAAATGTGGATGCCCTCCCATGCCTTACCTAGTCCGTGCACAACCCCACACACCACAGCAGAATACCCCCAGACTCACCATTAAAGCCCAGCCACTGATCTGAGAGCACACACACTCACAGATAAACCAAGTGAGTGCCCAACCTTCTCCGTGGAGCCCAGTGTATACTCCCCATAAACACTACCAAAGTGTAGACAGCTCAAAGACACCCCACCAACCACCCCAAGTGGAATCCAGATGGGCAGATCTCAACAGAAAAAAAGAATACACCAGCTGAGGAAACCACGCCAAATCCACCAAGTCCAAAGTGGGAAGACAACAACAACAATACAACAAAAGAGAGAGAACAGATGCAGGCCCAGGAAGACATGACACTGAGCCCCAATCATACTGGCACAGATCCTATGGAGAAGTTAATGTTGGTCATGGAAGAAAAAGTGGATAAACACTTTGAAAGAGTACAAACTCAGCTCATAAACTTTCCCACCAGGCTTAATATAATAGAGGAGAATCAAATGGACTTAAGATGAACAGTGATTGAACTAAAAGCAAACCAGCAAGCAGAAGGTATCAAGAACCAGCTATCCAAATTAAAAAAGACATGCGCAGATATGAGAATGAGTACCAGGAAGAAGTAATTAAATCAAACCTTGAAATGAAAACACATCTCAACAGAATGATAGAGGCAACACTAAAAGAAGTTTCAGAAAACAAAACCAAATTGAATAAGAACCTCCCTAGAGTCTGTCACCAACAGAATCAATAACTGGGAAAACAGAACCTCAGATGTGAAAGATAAAACAGAGGAGAATGAGAGGGAAATCAGAAATTGACAAAATTAAAAAGAACAAGTGAACAAGATTCGAGGCAAATGTGGGATACCATAAAAAGACCTAATCTCAGGATCACGGGGATCCCAGAAGGAGAAGAAAACCAGGCTAGGGGCATAGAAAATATTTTTAACAGAATTATTCAAGAAAACTTTCCTTACCTTGCAGGAGATAATCCTGTACGACTACAAGATGCACACAGAACCCCTAATAAATTGGATCAAAGGAGGACATCTCCAAGACATATCTTAGTTACAATGCCAAACATAGAGGGTAAAGAGATAATCCTTAGAGCAGTGAGGGAAAGGAAACTCATTACCTATGAAAGCAAACCCATCAGATTCACTGCAGACTTCTTCATAGAAACCTTAAAAGCCAGAAGAGCTTGGAATAAAGCTATTCTAGGTCTAAGGAAGTATGGATTACAACCTAGACTACTGTATCCAGCAAAGTTATCCATCATAATAGATGGAGAAATGAAAATATTCCATGAAATTAGCCACCTCTACAATTACTTGAACACAAAACCAAACCTTCAGAAGATACTACATGAGATCTTCCATGCAGATGAGACAAGCAACCAACCCCAGGAAAGGAATAGAGAACAAGCATGGTAACACCAAAGAGCTAACAACAGCAGCTCAGATATCAACACCCATAGTCCCTCTAACATGGCATGGCTTAAAACAAATCTTACAGTTATAACTTTGAATGTAAATGGGCTTAACTCTCCTATAAAAAGACACAGGATAGCAGGGTGGATCAGAAAAATGGATCCTCCCATCTATTGCCTTCAAGAAACACATCTTATTGCTAAAGACAGTAACCTAATAAGGGTAAAAGGATGGAAAACAATTTTCCAGGCATGTGGGAATAATAAAAAAGTGGTGTAGCTACTCTAATCTGACAAAATAGACTTTAAACCAATATCAATAAAAAAGGACAATAATGGACATTTCCTCCACATCAAGGGAATGATCCAACAAGAAGACATCACTGTCTGAAACATGTATGCACCAAATTCAAGGGCTCCTCAGTTCATAAAGCATAAATTACTCAAAAACAAAACAGACATAGACGCCAACACCATCATAGTAGGAGATTTTAACACTCCACTGTCATCCATAGACAGATCTTCCATACAAAAGGTAAGCAGGGAAATAACGGAGCTCAATGGCACCATAGACCAGCTACAGATAACAGACATTTACAGAACAATCCACCCCAAGAACACAGATTATACATTCTTCTCAGCAGCGTGTGGAGCCTTCTCCAAAATAGACCACATACTAGCTCATAAATCTTCCCTCAACAAATCAAATAGGAAGATTGATTTAACCAGTGGAATAGAATTGAAGAATTGACAGAATAGAATTGACAGACCAGTGGAATAGAAATGCAAGTAACTTCAGTTACTTGGTCTTTGACAAGGGTGCCAACAATGTATGCTGGGCTAAAGAAAGCATCTTCAACAATTGGTGCTGGACAAATTGGATAAACACGTGTAAAAAATGAAAATAGACTCCTTTCACCATATACTACAATCAATTCCAAAATGGATCAGAGACCTCAATATAATCCAAGTAACCATGAACACCCTGGAATAAAAAATAGGAGGAACCCTACATGAGATTGGAGTAGGGAAAAACTTCCTTAGCAAATATCCAGCAGCCTAGGAAGTGCATCACTCAACAAATGGGAGCTGATCAGGCTCAAAACCTTTTGTACAGACAAAAATACCACACTCAGAGCCAATAGAGCCCCATCAAACTGGGAGATAATTTTTGCCAGCTACATCTCCAACAGAGGCCTAATCTCCAGAATTTACTGAGAACTCAAAAAAATTAATAGCAAAAACTCAAACTGCTCCCTAAGAAAATGGGACACTAATCTCATCAGAGAATTCACAGAGGAGCAAACACATATGGCCTTTAGTCATTTGAGAAAGTGCTCAGCATCCTTAAGCATTAGAGAAATGCAAATCAATACCACAATGAGATACCACCTTACTCAAGTTGGAATGGCAATCATAAAGAAATCCAATAACAATAGTTGCTGGTGAGGATGCAAGGAAAAAGGAACTCTCATTCACTGCTGGGGGGACTGCAAGCTTGTTCAACCACTGTGGAAAGCACTGTGGAGACTCCTAAACAGAATGGACATAGAACTACCAATGGACCCAGATGTCCCTCTACTAGGAATCTACCCACAAGATGTCACATCTCAGCATTTGTGCAACTATGTTTATAGCAGCTCAATTCACAATAGCCAAAAATTGGAATCAACCCAAATGCCCATTCTTGGAGGAATGGATAACAAAACTATGGTATATTTACACAATGGAATTTTACTACGCTGAAAGGAAAAATGACATATCAAAGTTTAGAGAAAAGTGATCTGACTTAGAGCAGATCTTACTAAGCAATCTCTCAAAAGAACAGAGAGTCAAATGTCGCATATTCTCCCTCATATTTGGTTCCTAACCAGGATAACTGTAAACTCTACACAGACCAGTCGGGAGAAGTGAGAGTTTGTGAAGGAGGGGTAAGGAGTGGGGTGAGGGGGGAGAGGATGACTTAACCAGGAAGCTAAACTGAATGTGGTTCAAATCCTCATGTGCATACTGTAACCTTTTGAGTAAGTAGTGGGCCTCGTCTGGCAAGAGGGGCACTGAATAGAAGAGGAGAGAGTCTAAGTCTGTGAAAAATTGACCAGTCTGGCAACTCCTGGTCCCAGTCACTGGCTCCTTTCTTCACTGAGCTGTTGACCAAGTGAACCATGAGGTCCTAAAAACAAGACAGGATTCTGTCAAAGCTCTTGAATGCCCACCCCAGGCCTGAGGTAAGATCCTGTTGCTGAAGAAACCATAGAAAGCCATCTATCAGCATCGAGAGACCCTGCGAGGTCCAGAACAGTAACCAACTCCCAATTAGTAGTTAGTGCAGAGCTGGAAGGCACTGCATAAGCTGCCAGGGGAAACTGGTCAATGACAGCTGGAGTAAACAGACCACTGACATGAAACGCAGTCTGCTACCATGAGTAGGCTGAACACACTTCCTTCTGGGAGAGAACAGCGAACCAAGAAGTGAGCACTTGTGCAATGGGGAGCCAAAGCCTGGGGAAGACAATCAACAGCTTGTAATTCGGCCTCCTTATCCACTCAGTGGTGGGGAACCCTTAACTGGAATTGGGGACTCAGGGCAAAATGAAACAGGAACCAAAATCTTGGGCCCCCAAAGTGAAATGCACTATACAAGTGATTTACAAAGAGGCTACTAACAATAGACTCCAGTTAATTCAGAAATATGTATTTAAGTAAACCTATACTGATCTCACTCTCCAATGGAGATTCTGTTTGTATTTTCAGAATGCAGCAAGAGAGCAATAGCTCCTCCAACCCTACCAACGAACCACAGACCAATAGCCGACAACCAGGCAGGAGATGAACCACACCATATCTTCCATGAAGAATCCATATAGAACCCTGAAGAGAGTGGTGGGATAAGAAGGACACCTATAACCACAGCCAATCAGACAACACAGGATAAGCCAGGCAGCCAGATACCAACAATTTCAACACAACCTGAAGCAGAAATACAGAGACCCCCCCCCCTAAGATCTCAACAATAAAGCAGCCTTGATACTCACCCACCATGACTCAGGGAACTGAATGGAAGAGGGGGTGGAAAGATTATAAGAGCCATGGTGTGGGAAAACTCGCAGAGACATTGCTCCCCTCAGTAACAACAGACAAAGGGGGGTGGAACCGGGTTGACTCCTAGGCTATCCATAACCCCTACCTCATAGATTGCCCATGGAGGAGGATATCCAGCTGATTGGGGACAGGGAAGAGGGAAATTGAGGAAATGGGGATACCAACTAATTATTTGCTCATTCAATGTATCTAATTACGGATAATAAAAAAAGGAAAAAAGAACTGCACAAATTAAATACCCCCCATACATAAACAAAATAAAGTGGGATAATGAAATGATAAAAAATGATTTGGGTTGTCAATTTTCTTAAAATTACATCCATAGAGGTATTACATAAAAATGTCTAATATTTCCTATTAATAAGGATGTATGATTCTTCTGATACTGGACTACTTAATTTTGTATAATTTAATAAACAGTTAAATCAACTTGGCACAATTTCTCTTAATCCTATAAAGGATGAGAAATGAAATTCTGTAGATAAATACGTGTTGGATGCCAGTTCTATAAAAACCAACTATATGAGCTGATTCTCAATCTTGGACTAAACAATAAAAGAAAAATCAAGATATTAATGTGCTCAATCTGACTCTGTCTCCAAAAAAGAGCTATTTTGGAGATAGACCCCCAAACAGGCATATTTCCCAACTCTTCCTTATATACCAGACTGGCCCTCTGGTTAATGATGAATGTAAGGGAAATCATAACACAAGGAAATTTATATCTTCTTTTTGGTACTAAAGTCCAGGATCATTTGGTTAAACCGAGTCCAAAAAAGACATAAGGGTTTTTTCATCTTTTGCTCAATGGTTAGAGATATTAACTACAATAAATACTATATGTTTTCTGCTTGGTTATAAAAAAAAAAGAGGGGGAGGAGAATACCCCTGAAAGTGTTTTACTTATAAGTCTGTGTTAAGGATCAGGCTGTTCAATGGTTAGAGGTACTTATCAATGATTAATTGCTTAGTCACTTTTAACAATTTTGTTTCTATCAAAAAGATTGGTCATAGCACTCTTTAAAAAAGTGACCACAACAACTCAGTTTTAAGAACTAAATCATTCTCTCTCCTGATGGTGTGAGGTGTTAAACTTACAAATGCCAAGACCACAGGCTCAAATTTAGGTCAAATTAAAACAAGCTGTATTTGTGTACACAGGATCTGACCAGTGGCTATCTCACCCAATTAACAGGGCTTAAGAGACTAATGGAAAGCAAAGAGAAAAGTGGGGTTTCATCTCCAAAACCTTGGATTCCAATAAGAAATTTATTAAACAGAAGTACAATTAGGCAGGGCTTACAGAGGTAAAAATATTATAGTTAACTGTAAATCCTATGTGAGTCAAAATAACTAAATAGCTTCTTCAAAGTACAAGCAACTTATAAAACACGCTTATCCATTATCTTTGCAGCTGTATTGCCCTGTCCATTTCTCAAGACAGCGCTATTTCGTACTATAAATTATCCTCTCTGTCTTGTCTTCAAGGATTTCTTTTAGCTAAGGTCTCTGAGACACTTCAGCTGTTAAGAAGGGAAAAGTTTAGCCTATTTAAAGGTACCTTTTTCAGCAGCCTTACGAATTTCACTTTTATTCCTCCTCACAACTGCCCAAGGTGGCACATGTACTGTTATTAAAGGTATATGCTGTATATCACTTTCTAATAACTGTTAATGTATGTCATCTGCTTTATCCACACAGGTCAAATTCTACTCCTCTCTGTGGGGATCTCCCTCTGCTGATCTCCACTCACCTCCCCTTACCGTCCACCCAAATACCTTTCTTTTTTTTTCTTCCAGCCCCATGCTGACTGCTGTTACTATTGACATCACTCTTGTCCCCATAACAAACTATTCTCCACCCAGGCTTTTCAATATGCTCCTCTTTAGCCAAAAGATGGACATCCCCTTTGTCTGTTTAATTCCAGGCTCACAGATGCAAGATGCCTCTCCAACATTTCTCTTACAGTGATCACCTGCATCAGGGCTCTTGCTTTGCTATGGTGTAGAGGACATTCCAGCTCATGTGTGAATTCCTCTGCCCCCAATTATTTCTCTTCAGCTATGATCGTTCCACAGGTCTATCTGAAGCACCCTTCCGGATCAGCCCTTGCCAACATGGGAAATTTTCACCCCTCTGCTGGTATGCCATGATGTAACTATCCCTGTAGTAGGCTCAGGGATCCCAGGAGCTGCCCTCGCTCAGACACACCACCTCCCAGGAGACTTCAGAGATATCAACCACAAGCAGCCTTGGAGATTCTGTTTGTATCTTTCAGAATGCAGCGAGAGACCCGTGGCTCATCCAACCCTACCAATGAACTGCAGGCTGATAGCTGGCATCCTGGTAAGAGATGAGCCACACCAGACCTACTGTGGAGGATCCATATGGAACTCCACAGGGAATGGTGGGATAAAAAGAGGCCCATAAACTCAGTCAGCATAGGATAAGACAACAACGATTTTCAATACAACCTAAAGCAGAAGTACAGAGACCCCTAAGACCCCCACAATAAAGTAGCCTTAATACTCACCCACCATGACTCAGGGAACTGAGCTGAAGAGGGGTTAGAAAGATTGTAAGAGTCATGGTGCGGGGAACTCCCAGAGACATCGCCCCCCCCCCCCAGTAACATCACACTAAGGTTGGAGGAGCTGGGCTGACTACTAGGCTATCAATAATCCCCTACCCCATGGACTAATCCAAATTTCCCATGGAGGAGGATATCCAGCTGATTGGGGATAAGGAAGAGGTGCATTGGGGAACTGGGGATAATAACTAATTATATGTTCATTAAATTTATCTCATTATGGATAATAAAAAAAATATAACATCCCCAAACCAGTGCATGGTTTTAAGACTGACAGGCTTTATCAAATATGATAGAGCATGCCTTTGATCTTGGATTTCATACATACATGTACATGTCTATATGTATGTGATGGTTAGGTTTTGTTGTCAACTTGATCTTTTTAATTACCTTGGGTGGTTCTCTGAGGCTGTTTACAGGAAGTCAGCCTTTCAGTAGGGGGCAGGATGTAAAGAAGCTCAACTAAGCTACAAGTAAACATCCTTTCCTGTGTGGGCATTGCAGGAAGGAAATTCCAGAGACTCAGGAAGCCATTAAGTCTGGGATAGGGTTGCAAGGCCCCACCCTAAGCCTATATAAAGGAGAAGAAATTCTCTTTGGCCCCCCTGCCTGTTCCCTGTTCTATATGTGTGGTGTAGGTGATGGGTTTTTCTCTCTGCTCAGACCTATGAAAGAGGGCCAGCCTCTTTCACTGTTATGGAACTTCCCCTCAATCTGTAGTTTCAATAAATACTTTCCTCCCCAAAATTGTGCCTGGTTTGAAGATTCATCCCAGCAGCCTGTGGCTGATTATGATAATACATATATAGTGATAGTCCCAAAAGCCACTCTGAAATGCTCACAAACTAGTGGGGATTCACATGCCATCCTGTCTCGTCCTAGGAAGGAAACGGGGTCCCAGAATTCCTCAGTTAAGCAATTAACTCATTTAAGACCAGAGTAAAAGCATAAATTCTATATACTTAGAGTTAATTTTATACTCAGGGAGGGACGCACTTGTATGTTGTGATGTGAGCTACATGTGTGCATGTACATATGTACTGGGGAATTCATGAGTAAACTAGGGTTTAGAGACTGGCCCCTTAGGGTGTGGCACGGAGACCTGAGGGGACTCTCTTTGCTCCAGGAGACACATAAGTCACGAGATGTGGCTCCTTAGACTTGAGACAAATCCATAATTTTGGGATTCAGGGTCCTATAAAAGGACACCCCCAAATTTCTTGTTCCAAGTGGGTCTGAAGAGGTTCCTCTCTTGATATGGAAGGTACATGCCAGAACAAGGCACAGTCTGACTCTGTACGCTTCCACCTTCTTTCTCCTTGTCATTTCAGATGGGACATTCAGCTTCCAATACAGCCCCAAGGTCTC
>PVHP010053506.1:0-10754 GCA_004024765.1 Zapus hudsonius
GGGTGGCCTCAAACTCCCAGTAATCCTCCTACCACTGCCTCCTGAGTGCTGGGATTAAAGGTGTATGCTGCCGGGCATGGAAACGCATACCTTTAATCCCAGCACACGGGAGGCAGAGGTAGGAGGATCTCGGTGGGTTTGAGGCTGGCCTGAGACTACATAGTGAATTCCAGGTCAGCCTGGGCTAGAGCGAGACCCTAACTCGAAAAACCAAAAAAAAAAAAAAAAAAGGTGTATGTCACCACTCCCAGAAAAAAAAAAAATTCAGCCTGGACTAGAGCAAGACCCTACCTCGAAAAACAAAACAAAACAACAACAAAAAAACAAAAACAAAGAAAAAGAATTCAGGGCTGGAAAGATGGCTTAGCGGTTAAGGCATTTGCCTGCAAAGCAGAAGGACCTGAGTTCAATTCCCCAGGACCCATGTAAAGCCAGATACACTGGGTGGTGCATGCATCTGGAGTTCATTTGTAGTGGCTGGAAGCCCTGATGCACCCATTCTCCCTCTCTCTCTTTCTCTCTCTCTCTGCCTGCCTCTTTCTCTCATACTCTCAAATCAATCAATCAGTCAATAAATAAAATTTTAAAAAAAGAATTCAATAGGGGAATTAATCAAGATCAGAGGGATTGGAGAGAAGGCTTAGTGGTTAAAGGTACTTGCTTGCAAAGCCTGATGGCCTGAGATAATTCCCCAGTACCCAGGTAAAGACAGATGCACAAAATGGAGCATGTGTCTAAAGTTTGTTTGCAGTGGCTGAAGGCCCTGGCATGCCCATTGTTTCTTTCTCTCTCCTCTCTCTATCTCCCTCTGCTTGCAAATAAATAAATAAATAAATAAATAAATAAATAAATAAATAAATAAATAAATAAATAAATATTTAAAAATCAACCAACCAACCAACCAACAAGCCCATCGATGGTGCCCTGACTCAGGCTGTGATGATATCTCTTTTGGGTTGGCAGAGGATAGAAATGGTCTGTCTTGTCCCAGCAGCACTTGGAGGGTCGTGTAACATATGCACAGCCACCAGCAATGTTTCTGGGGACGTTTTTATTCCTATGACATGTCTGGTGTGATCCTTCATGTTTTTCCTTTTTGTGTTGTTGGGGATTAAACCCAGAGCCTTTAACATGCCAGACAAGTCTTCTACCATTGAGCTATGTCCTCTGTCTCTGACCTCATTCTTCTGGCTCTTATTCTCTGAGGGACCTCCTGACAGCCCTTGCCAGTGGTGTGGAGCCCGAGACTGGAACTCAGACTTTGCATAGAAGCTCCCATCCCATCAGAAAGTGCTTAGCTGTTCAACGGGTTTCTGGGAAGAGTTGAATAGTGGCCTCTCAAATTCCCATCCACCCAGAGCTTGTGAATGTAACCTAACTTAGAAATAGGGCCTTTGCAGGTGCATTCATCCTAGATTTGGTATGGAACCAATGACAGCTGTCCGTATAGAAAGAGGTGTGGGTACAGAAATACATAGAGGGAATGCAGTGTGGCAAAGCAAGCAGAGACTGGAATGATTGAGCCACCAACCAGGGATTACCTGAAGCCCCTAGAAACTGGAAGAGGCAGGCAGGTTCCCCCATAGCCTCAGAGGGAGCAGGGTCTGTAGATAACTGAATTTAATTATTTATCATTATTATTTTTTGGTTGTATGTCGAGTGTGTGGTGTTCGTGTGTGTGTGTGTGTGTGTATGTGATGTAAGGGTATATACAAGTGTGTGTGCATATGTGCATGCCCAGAGTGTGCAGAGGCCAGAGGAGGACCCCTCTTTCATCTTATTTTCCTTGAGATAGGGTCTCTCACTGAGCCTGGAGCTCCAGGGAGTGAAGGCACATGGGGGACAGAGAAAGGAAGAGGACTGAGTCCCAGGGCCCCTGGCATTTAGAGTCACCATATGGCAGCCAGCCAGCCATGAGGCTTCTCTGGGAAGACAAGTGAGAGAGCACTGCCCTGGGGCCAGAGGGAGGTGGATGGGAAGCAGCCGACAGTGCAGGACAGGTGTTTGGGAGTGCACCATTCTGTGTAGGTCTGTCCTGTGCACTGGAAGACACTTAACAGCTTCTCCAGCTGCTACCCTCCTGGAGGCCAGCAGCACCCTCAATCATGACAACCAAAAATGTCTCCAGACATGTAGATGTCCCGTGGGAGTGGGTGGGGCACACCACAAAATCATTCTGGTTGAAAATCTGGAGTCAGATGAATTTAGCATCATGGAGCCCTGCCTCACTCACCTCTTATTCAGTCACTAGAGAGGGCAGAAATTCTCTTCTGGGCTTATGTAGAGGTCCTAACACCTGACACCTAGCCCAGGACAGGTGAGATGGCCAGCAGTTTATGGTCACACAGATTCACAGTCCAGAGGAGATGCTGCAGGCCTAGGGGCAGCAGATGGACTTAATAGTATCCAGAGGGTAGGTCTCCCACTCCTGTGTGGAGGATATGATGGGCTTGTTTGTAAAGTTTCTTAGAACCCCTGCTCAGAAACAAGCAGGAGTTGTGAATGCTTAGATTCCAAGGCTTGCCTGGTTGGTGACCATATCTTGGATACAGAATGGGAAGGAGAAGGGGCAGCGAGGCCTTTCCGGGCCCTTCCAATATCAGATATCCATGTACCATATGACATTGGGTTCCCCCAAGGCCATGATCATCTTGTAAGAACTAGACAGTAGGGTTAAAGTTTCTACTGCTGGCTCTAGGGCACCTCGGGAGCACTGTCTGCAAGGGCTGCAGCTGTCTCTTTCAACAACTAAGGCCTGGAGCTGGATGGGGGATGTGCCCTTCTTTCTCCTCTAGCCATGCTGCTGACTGCCTTTTCTAGTTGGAGTTCACCTGTGCAAATATTTGTGTGGCCCTGCCAGCTGCTGCCAAGTCCCTTTTGGCCTGGGGTTGCTGCTGTATTTTGGAGAAGAGTTACCAGCTCTGCTCATTCAATATTTTTTCCTCCTCAGGGCACAGACACCATTTATGCTCACCTACACACACACACACACACACACACACACACACACAGCTTCTATTTTAAAAGCAATTAAGGATATGCAATATTCCATGCAATGATGGAAATACACAACTGGAAAATACAGGTAGTTCACAGTTGATTGGGAGAAGGCTTGCATTTGCCAGCCCAATGCACTAGGACACAGGATGAAGCAGCAGCTGAACCACCTGCTACACAGCCTTGGGCTGTTTTTGACCAGCTTCACCTGCCGACCTGACCACACTAGGCTTCGATGACTGAAAACTCTGGTGTCTCTCTAAGCCCCTGCTTTGAAGCCTGTGCAAGGTCCTGGGTTTGATTCCCTACTCTTGGAGCAAAGAAGTGTTTGTGTGTATGTGTGTGTGTGTTTCTGTGTGTTTTTAAATTATGAATTGTTGAGTTTATTTAGGGAGAAATCATAGCTGGTGAGCTTTGATTTAGGAGAAACTAATATCTAGGAAAGGGCTGGGGGTAGTTCCATACACACGTGGAAGATCAAACATAGAAACCAGAAGCCCCTTTAAATAGCAGACCAGAGAGGATTAAGAAATAGTGAAGGACTCAGAGATCAAAGATCAATCATACAGTGTGGTGGTGCACACCTTTAATCCCAGCAGCACTCGGGAGGCAAAGGTAGGAGGATTTCCGTGAGTTCAAGGCCACCCTGAGGCTACATAGTGAATTCCAGGTCAGCCTGGACTAGGGCAAGACCCTACCTCGAAAAAAAGCCAATCATAATATACTCAAAGAGAGGGATAGATGGGATGTGTTTTGCCCTTTCTCTCTTGGAAGCTCAACTGTAACAGAAATATGATGTAGGAGTGGGGAGATTGTTCAGTGGTTAAAGATGCTTGTTCTGAGATCCTGCTGACTGGAGTTTGAATCTCCAGCACTCATGTAAAGCTAGGCACAAAAGTGGTACATGTGTCTGTAATTCCAATGCTCCCATGGCAATGGGAGGTGGAGTCAGGAGTATCCCAAAGTTTGTAGGCCAGCTAGCCTAATCTTCCTAGCAGCAAAACTACAAGAGAGACCCTCTTGTAGAAAGAGAGGTAGAAGGAGAGGACCAACACTCTGAGGTTGTCCTCTGTCTTTTACAGGAAACACATACAAATCTTTAAAAAACAGAAATATAATATGGTAGAGCAGGAGTATTTAAATATCATTTCTGGGACAAGTGCTGCCAGGAGAGAACTTGGGACCCAGGTTTTGTCTCTCCCAACTCTGATCTCTGGTCTCTGGCTACAGGACAGGGGTGGCTTGTTCCTTTGTGCCTTGGAAAGAAAAGCAGAAAATCAATGGTTTTGCTGACAAGAATGCTCCTGACATCACCAGTACTGGAGACCATTAAAATCCCACAGACACAATCATTCATTATGAAGATGTAGATATTGATTTAATAGTTAGAAGGGTGAAATGTGGGAAGGTGAGTGACAACTAGGGATAGAGAGAGGCTGCCAGGAGTGTGGCAGCCAGGTGGAGGGAAGAGCTGGACTTTTCTCTTTAAAATTTTTTTTTAATTTTGTTTTTTGAGACAGGGTCTCACTCTAGTCCAGGCTGACCTAGAACTCACTCTGTAGCCCCAGGCTAGCCTCAAACTCACAACGATCCTCCTACCTCAGCCTCCTGAGTGCTGAGATGAAAGGTGTGTGCCATGATGCCTGCAAAGTTTAAATATTTTAAATTATTCATTTGCAAGCAGAGAGAGATAGAGAGAATGGACACACCAGGGCCTCTAGCTGCTGCAAATAAACTTCAAATGCATGGGTCACTTTGTTTATCTGGCTTTATTTGGGTACTGGGGAATCCAGCCTGGTTGTTAGGCTTTGCAGGAAAGCGCCTTTAACCACTAAGCCATCTCTTCAGCCCTTCCTGGCAAGTTTTAAAAACTTTATACTGTAAAGGAATTTTACACATGATCTTAGCTAAAAGGCCAAGAAGTGATGGTGAAAGAATTTTAGATTTAGGGAAGAGTTGCAAAGACAGTTCCGAGATCCCAAAGAACCTCTCACTAACTTTCTTTTCTGAGTCCCCTTCTCTCCCTTCTATGGTTTCCCTCTGTAGCCCAGGCTAGCCTCAAACTCACAGTGATCCTTCCACCTCACCCTTCCAAGTGCTGGGATTACCTGCACGAGCCATGCTACCTGGCTTCTTCCCCAGTGTTGACATCTCACATCCTGCAGGCAATGCACGATTGCTTTCACTGCAGACTTTATCAGATGCCCCAGTTCTGCCTCTAATATCCTTCAGTGTTCCAGATCTCATTTTAAGCATCAAATGTTTTTATTTATTTATGAGGAAAGAAAGAGAGAGAGAGTATAGGTGTGCCATGACATTTTGCATGTACCACCTTTTGCATTTGGCTTTACCTGTGTACTGGGGAATTGAACTCAGGCTGAGATTACAGGCGTGTACCACCAGGCTGGCTCAGGTAGTCTTTCCAAGGAGTGATTTAGGGAACTCTTGTCGGGGTAAAACAGTGATATATGAGGTTTCAACAAGCCTCCCATCCAGATATTTCTGAAAGAGAAATGACCTTTGGGCTCTGCTTCCTGCCTGATCATAAATGTGACTTTAAGAGGGACATGGTGCCGCATGCCTGTAATCCCAGCACTCAGGAGGCAAAGGTAAGATGATCACTGTGAGCTCGAGGTCAGCCTGGGACTACAGAGGAGTCCCCCATCAGCCTGGGCTAGAGTGAGAACCTACCTCGGAAAAAAAAAAGTGACTTTAGCCGGGCGTAGTGGCTCATGCCTTTAATCCCAGTACTCTGGAGGCAGAGGTAGGAGGATCGATGTGAATTTGAGGCCACCTGAGCTGAATTCCAGGTCAGCCTGGGCTAAAGCAAAACCCTACCTCAAAAAAAAAAAAAAAAGTGGCTTTAGGTGGAAAGGCACCCTTGTCTTCAAGCCCACATTGCTGCCACCAGCATGTCATTTTTGTCAAGAGGAACACATGTAATTACTAGAGGAGGCAGGCTGGGTGGGAACCAATTATAACAAACACATCAGATATCTGTAGCCCGGCAGAAACCTATGTCCCATTGATTGGTGCCAATCATTTCTGGCATCCGTGCCCCTCAGGTCCTCTTTCCTATGCCTTCTGGGACCTTCGTGAAATGTCAGTCTCTGGGCCTTTGTGAGTACTCTCCTGTTCCCTGCGTATACCTGGGTCCTGTGTCAAGAGAATCAGGGTGTTTCTTTCACTGCTAATGTTTGCATTGTTCTGACTTCTCTGGCACATGATGTGAGACTTAAGAAAACAGAGTATGTAGAAACCCATGCCTAGAGGCACAGCCCAGAGATTAAGCAAGGCTTTCTCTCCTGGCTGGTTTCCGTGTGTACCAGGGAGGCAGGACTCAGCTTTGAGACTTGTTGTCACCTGCCCAAAGCAGCACAGGGGTCTAGCATCTCAGCTGGTGGCTTTGGTGACTTCCAGCTAGATGCTAGCACACTGTCAGAGATAGGTCCCTTACCTCAGAACTTTCCAAGGTGGCCCATTCTATAGCTGCTGCTTGGTGGCAGATTGAGCTCCAGTTCCTCCTCCATTTCTCCCAGCAGTCAAGGTCAGGGTCTCTGTCTTGTAGGACAGAGTTTATTCTGCCCCATCCTTGGGCAGCATCATGAGGCAGGGGTCAGGGTTATGTATCCGTGCCATCCATCCCCAGAGCCAAGTACAGGGTAGAGTCTGTGTTCTGGAAAACTCTGAGTTAATTATGTGTGAATATAGGCTTTGGGCTTTGGGTCTTAAGCTGAGACCATGTGGGCTCTGGACTCTCTGGTATATTCTCCCTAATATTGTCATTCAATGTCACTTCCTGTGTTCCAGGTCACACATTTGGTTCAGCAGGGTCTTGGGGGCACACAGGAAGGAGATGTTACCTGTGTGGTGAGGTCAACACACACAGCCCTGGGGATGGAGAACACTAACTGGAGGGCTGAATTCCGGTGTGAGTATTCTTCCTTGGCCAGTTACAAAGCAAAAGGAAGTTATTTCAGAGGCCAGGGTACAGATTGCAAACTTCTTAGATGAGGCCAGAATGGTTTTGTTTATTTGCTGTCAAGGGAATCTTTTCCCCTGGGGAGATGAGAACACACATCTCCACCCCAGATAGTGTTCAGATGGCAGACTAAAGTATGATTGTGCCAATACCAGTTAAGTGAACCAACAAGTTTATTGGGGTCACTTACAGAGCATGGAAAGGGATTATGTAAGGAAATGTGGAGTTCCCAAAGCATCCGCCTTGATGGGGCTCCCTGTGTCAAGATTATGCCTCCAATGCTTCTCCCTCAGCTGCAGGGTGAGGGCTTACTTACTTACGAGACCCCAAAGAGGCCACTTTGAAGGAGCTCATCATTCTGTGATGTTGTTCCATGCAGGTGGAAGAGGGGGATTCTGAGATCATGGGTCGGGATCTGATGACCCCCTTCCAGCCCTTTTCTGGTGAGTGGTCCCTCTTGCTTTTCTTTCTTTCTTTTTTTGAGGTAGTGATGCAGGATTTTAGAGTTCAGGGGGTCCCCAGATTTTTGAACCCCAAGTTTTGGGTTCTTTCCTAATCTTTAATGAAGAATAATAAAGACGGAATCAAGGATAAATTATGAATTATTGAGTTTATTTGGGGAGAAAGCATAAATTGTGGAGTTTGTTTAAGGGAAATTGAGATCTGGAAAGGAAGGCCAGGACACGTTTTTATGTGGAATATACATACATACATATATATATATATATATATATATATATATATATATATATATATATATTGGTTTTTCAAGGTAGGGTCTCGCTCTAGCCCAGGCTGACCTGGAATTCACTATGTAGTCTCAGGGTGGCCTTGAACTCACAGTGATCCTCCTACCTCTGCTTCCCGAGTGCTGGGATTAAAGTCGTGCGCCACCATGCCCGGCTTGGAAAATATATTTAAGAAAAATGGAAGTTTAGGGAGAAACAGGCTAGCCACAAGCACATAGAAAGCAATTCATCATTTAAGAGAAACTGAGTCTTTTAAAAGAGAAATTAGAATACATTTAAAGAGAAGTTAGAATAGAAGGAAAAACAGGCTTCCAAGGAAAGATGAGAGGGGCTGCAATCTAGAAGCGAGTGTAGGGAGACTTGCGAGAGATGCACAGATGTTCACTGTGCACTTTCTTGTGAAGGGAAGCTGGGGGGAAAGTTAGTGAAAACAGCAGCATGATAGATCCAGAGTGTAAACACACATCTGCTGGATGTATGTAACTAGGGAAAATATTATAAAGCAGAGATGAGAGGAAAGGCTAGGATTAAAAGACAGGAGTACCATCCCCACCCAGCTAGGCTGTGGGTGAGGATAGGGAATGAAACTGTGGTAGGGGGTTCAGGCTACTCAGGATAAGAGCCAATCACACGAGGGTCTGAGGAAGGCAAGAGAGCAAAATTGAGAGAGAGAAAAAGGGCCACCATGTTTATGGTGTTTGCACTATGACGCTTGAAAGTGTTATAGTGCGAACACTATATACTTTAACACTTTATAGTGTTATAGTGTTTGATTCAGGTAGGCAAAGCAAAACCTGATTGGTTAATAAATCTGGAGGACAAATCCCAGAGTCTGCCCACACCTGGGTCAGCTGGGGTTGGGCTAGACTGTGGACAGCAGGGATGTTGTAGATCAGTCTTGGCCAGACACCAGTTCCAGTTCTGCCTGGAGTCTTTATTTTTGTGTCAAGACAAGATGGCATGTGGAGTGGCACCTCCTAGTTCCCTTTGGGCCTCAGTCCCTGACTGTAGCTGTCTAAATAAGCTAGCTTCCTCCTATTTTCCTTCAGTAGGGTCTCACTGTAACCCACTGACCTGGAGCTCACTCTGTAGTCCCAGGCTGGCCGCAAACAGTGATCCTCCTATCTCAGTCTCCCAAGTGCTGGGAATAAAGGCCGGTTGCTTTTGATAAGAGCTATCAATGGGTCTAATTATGACATCAGTAGTATCTGAGCTTAGCCCAAGGCAAGCTGAGTGGCTCTTCTGCCTTTTCTCACCAGACTCTTGTAGTTTGAAAGACAAACCTGTTTTAATGAGGTGAAAGAATAAATCTGATTTTTGAGGGGCTTCTTGGAAATAGTAAAGATAATGTCAATATACCCTGAGAATTTTCGTTGTTTCTTTCTTTGTTTCTTTCTTTCTTTCTCTTTCGTTCTCTCTCTTTCTTTCTGTCTTGAGGTAGTGTCCCACTTAACCCAGGCTGGCCAGAATTCACTGTGATCCTCCTACCTTTGCTTCCCGAGTGCTGGGATTAAAGGCATGCGCCACCACGCCCGGCTGCCTTTTTCTTTTTAATTTTAAAAGAATAAAGTTGTGCTGGAGAGATGGCTCAGCTGTCAAGGCACTTGCCTGCCAGGCTTAACGTCCTGGGTTCGATTCCCCAGAACAAAGGCATGCATCTGGAGTTTATTTGCAGTGGCTAGAGGCCACAGTATACTGATTTTCTCTGTGTGTGTCTGTATCTCTCTGCTTGCAAATAAGTAAATTTAAAATAAGAGAGAGAGAAAAAAAGAGAGAGAGAGAATAGTTGGGTGGTGTATGCCTTTAATCCCAGCATTTAGGAACAGAGGTAGGAGGATTGCCATGAATTTGAGGTCACCCTGAGACTACATAGTGAATTCCAGGTCGGCCTAGGCTAGAGCAAAACCCTACCGTAAAAAACAAACAAACAAACAAACAAACAAACAAACAAACAAAAGAATAAAGTTTATTTTAGGGGGAAGAAAGCAAGTTTCTCACAGAGGAGGGGGCTTCCAGAGCTGGAGAACACTTATTTTTTTTTAAGACAGAATTTTACTCTGTGACTCGAATTGGTCTAGAATTTACTATGTAATCTAGGCTAGGCTCAAACTCATGGGCATCCTCCTGCCTCAGCCTCCGAAATGTTAAGATTAAGACATGAGTCATCCCAGTGGCTTGACTTTACTGATTTTTTAAAAAAAAATTTATGTTGAGAGGAGGAGAGAAAGGGTCATACTATATAACTCAGGCTGGCCTTGAACTCTAAATTGTCCTGTTCCTCCTCCTGAGAGCTGAGATTATAGGCTTGCCACCACACCCAACTCAATGATTTCTCCTTCCTTCCTTCCTTCCTTCCTTCCTTCCTTCCTTTCTTCTTTCTTTCTTTCTTTCTTTCTTTCTTTCTTTCTTTCTTTCTTTCTTTCTTTCTTTCTTTCTTTCTTTCTTTCTTTTGTGTTTTGGTTTTTTATTGAGGTAAGGTCTTACTCTAGCCTAGGCTGACCTGGAACTCACTATAGTTCCAGGCTGGCCTTGAACTCACAGGGATCCTCCTACCAATGACTACTGCCTCCCGAGATGTCACCATGCCAGGCAGTAATTTCTTTTTTTTTTCTTTTCCTTTTTTTCCCCAGTGATTTCTTTTAATGACTGGATAACATTCCGTGTGGTGAACTGTTACACTGAACCTTTGACAGGTTTGGAAAGCCATCAGAGGCTGGTAAAACTTTACAGATGTGCTTAACACACACCTGTGACCTACTTCTGAAGAAGTCTCACTTGTCCTAGCCCAGAAATTCTGATTACATTGGTCTTGGGTGAGGCAGAAGGATCAGGAGTTCAAGGCTAGCTTGGGCTACATAGAGAGTTCTAGGCCAGCCTGAGCTGTATCAAGCCCTGTCTCAAACAAAATAAAACAAAACAAACAAGGGCACATAAACCAAGAAGATGAGAAGCACAAATTAAAATTAACCAAGTGTGGTAATTCACTCTTGTATTTCAAGCACTTTGGAAGGTGAAGATGACCACTG
>PVHP010053507.1:0-10841 GCA_004024765.1 Zapus hudsonius
GCAAGGATGACAAAAATGGCAGGCTTTTTACTTCTCCTTTATAACCCAGCAGAAATAAAGTTGTATTATTTCCAATGCAATAAGAGAAAATAACTGCCAATGTGGAATTCAATATTCACAAAAACCATCTTTTGAGAATAAAGGTAACTTTAAAAAGACCAATGCACTCTGATTCAATTTTCTCACTAATCTCTCCTATTCAGTCCATTGGACCTTTATTCTACTTCATAAAATAAAGTGCTGCCCAATTCTTAGAATCAAAAATAAAGGCAATTAAAGTCATTTAATAAAGAATAAGGACAAAATACACTTCAAACACAAGAGTTCTAGAGTTCTATCACAAGCAATTCTTCAACAGAATATAAAATACAGACTTTAGACAAATGGGGAATAATCCCAGAAAGAAAAGGCCAAAATAATAAAGACTAGTATATGAATATATAAGGTGTAAATATAAATAAAGTTTATCATCATTAAAAATAAAATTCATAAAACTACATTAGTTTATAGCTTTTTGAATGAAATTTAAAGCACTGGCTTTCAGTCAGTTCTATTATCGACTCAATTCTTTTCTTTTTATTTTTTATTTTTTCGAGGTAGGGTCTCACTCTAGCCCAGGCTGACCTGGAATTCACTGTGTAGTCTCAGGGTGGCCTTGAACTCATGGTGATCCTCCTACCTCTGCCTCTAGAGTACTGGGATTAAAGGCGTGCACCACCATGCCCAGCTCCTTAATTCTTATATAAACCAAATAAGTTATAGAAAAACATACTTCCCTACCCTATGACTGTGATGATAAATTAATATTTGTTGATTTAAATTATGTTAAAAATGAATAAAATAGTAATTTTATAAAAAAATAAAAATTCACACAATTAGGAAGTGAATCTGTCTGATATATTTTACCAGTGAGCTAGGTTCACAAGCAGCTAGGACTTTTTTTGAGAGCCACTGTTATAGAAAATATTTAAACTTTGACAGCCTTGCAGCTGGAGAAATGGCTCAAGTGTTAAAGGCACTTGCTTGCAAATCCTGACTGTCAAAGTTTGATTTGCCAGAACCCACTTAATGCCAGATGCACAAAGTAGCATTTCCTCTGGGGGTTGTTTACAGTGGTTAGAGCCCTTAGTTGCCCATTCTCTCTCTCTCTCTCTCTCTCTCTCTCTCTCTCTCTCTCTCTCTCTCTCTCTCTCTCTCTCTCTCTCTCTCTCTCCCTCCCTCCCTCCCTCCCTCCCTCCCTGTCTGTTTTCTCTCTGTCTCTCACTCTCAAATAAATAATATATTAAAATTTGATAGTCCTGTTTTACTCATTTGGAGCATCTAGCCTTACTTGAATCGAAAAAAAAAATGTAAACTTGGCATGCAAGTTTGATGCTACAATAAGCATATTCTAAATTGATTATAGGTATACATAATAATTCCCAGACAGGTGCAAGTACAATATTTAAATTAAAGAAAGTCCATGCTTCAGCGTTCTTTGAAGCATTAAAATCAAGGAGTTAAAGAGCTTTGTAAATCTGACTGTAGCAGAGGCAACTAGCTTTGTCTTTATTTTGACAGACACAGAATTCCTTTTTTGCTAGGTATACTGCCATGTAAAAGAAGTGACATTTCCCAGCTGCCCTGATAACTAGTTGTTGCTCTGATGTTAGGTTCTGGCCAAAGAAATTAACCCAAAGTCATGGCCGCCCTCAGTAGCAACTCACTAAGTCTGGTGGAATGGGGCTGACTCCTAAGCTATCCATGGTCCCCTGCCCCAAGGACTGATCCAGACTGCCCACGGAGGAGGATATCTAGTCGACTGGGGATGGGGAAGAGGGGCATTGGGGATCGGGGGATAACAACTTATTGTTTGCCCATTAAATAATGTAACTCATTAGGGACAATTAAAAAATAAATTTAACAGGAAGACCGGGATGAGTACTAAGATATCCAGGATCCCTTGCCACAAGGACTAATACAGACAGCCCACGGAGGAGGATATACAACTGATCAGGGATGGGGAGGGGGGGAAATTGGGGAATTCGGGATAACAACGCATGGTTTGCCCACTAAATAATGTAACTCATTATGGACAATAAATATATATTAAAAAAAATGTAATGGGTGCAATTCCCAATAGTAGGTTTAAAATGAAAAAGGTACCTGTGAAATTCCCCAGCCCCCTTCCCCACAACTGGGATTGGATTTGTGGTGTGAACCCCTCCCCTCAGTGGGAGGAAAGCATTACAGGAATGATCCCCCAAAAAGAGAACAAAAAGCAGCCTATCAGATGTTCTTGGACCTTTTATTACAAAATTATTTTCCAGCCATGCTTGATGGCTCACTTCTTTTTAATTCCAGCACTCAGGAGGCAGAGGCAGGAGTATAGTTCAAGGCCACCCTGAGACTACATAGTGAATTCAAGGACAACCTGAGCTAGACAGACCCTACCTCTACCCCACCCAAGAAAAAATGTATTTTCCACCTACCAACAACTAGCTTGATCAATAAGTTAAATAATACACAATAAATATGCAAATTATTACAAAGACTTTCTTGAATATTTGCAATGAAATGCATTGACTATAATGTAGTTAATGTTTCATAATTTTCAAATGCTAAATTTATATCTTAGAATACAATCTCATGGTCACATGGGAATTCATCAGAAATTCCTAATGGAATATTTTACAGTTATTTTGAAGATTAAGCAGAACAAGATTTACTTAGAAAATAGCAGCAATAAAGTTAGAGAGTTTGAACAAATATACATGTGATCTTAGTTTATTTCATTGTGTGACAAATTTTGATTCAAAATTTCTTTTTAAATTGATATGTTTTCTTTGCTCTGTTACCTTGTCATATTAGTAAGGTTTTAACAGTCATAGAATCTTTTAATATAAATATATGTTTCTATGTACTTCCTTTAAATCCATGATATATTAAAAATTTATATAATAAAGTTCTCCCAATAGAACTCAACTCAAGTTGGTTTGTAAGAAAACAAATGCTCACATAAGCTTTGTCCAAATTCCTTATAACTCAAAGGAATTAAACAAATCTAACTAATTTAAAATTTTTGGAAAGTGAAATGGAAATTGCTCCAGGACTCCAAACACATCCTGACTATGTTAGTCTTCATAAATATTTAACACATAATATCTATGTTTTCTATGTTTCAAATGCAGCTTCCTGGAATTTCATTGAATTATGGTGTCTCATTTTGTTAAGCACTGTACTTTTTCTTAAGTTCAGAAATTTAAAGAAAAACAAGAGAAAGCAATCATGTATAAAAAGGAGATATAGAATATTAAAGATATGTTTGGTTGAGGGCTGGAGAGATTGCTCAGTGGTTAAGGCACTTGCCTCTAGTGCCTAAGGCCCACGGTTCAATTCCCCAGTACCCACATATGCTAGACCCACAAGGTGGCGCTCTCTCTCTCTCTCTCTCTCTCTCTCTCTCTCTCTCTCTCTCTCTCTCTCTCTCTCTCTCTCTGGATCTCTCTGCTTGAAAAATGAATAAATAAAATATTAAAAATATTAAAGATCTGTTTGGTTGAAAGACTTTAGCCTTTAGAGAAAAATGAAATGTTTTTATATGTCAAAGGATTTTTTATAGTATTTTTTTCTAAAAAAGGGTTTTACCACAATGGAAATAGACATTAAAGGACAAAACTGAAAAGTTACAAGGTGTTATAAGAAGGAGGTTACTGAAAGATAAAATTGAAAGATGATATGTATATCATTAAGGTTATTATAATTAAAATTCATTAAAAATTCCTTAAGTCACAACTAAATGCACTGATTAACACTTAACATTCCAGTTATGGAAATAATGTTAGTATTTATAAAAATGGTTTAGGGAACAAGGATTTTATGTTTATTCCTTTATTGAATGGAATGTTTTAATTCAGACAGATTTGACCCAAAGGCGTCTACCTTAAGGATGAATGTTCCTTAATGCTATTTGTTTGTTCTCCCGTGGATAAAGCCTTCTAATTTCAGAGTCATGGCCTTAGAAGTAGGAGGTGTCTATTAAGATGCATTCATAATTGGGGCATTTCTGATAAACTGTATATTAAAGGTGAAATTCATTTTACTGAACAAATATTTAAATCTGTTTGCAAAATTTGAACTATTTTACAGAAGTTCTGTTGTGCATACTCTCTTCAATCCTCTGGAATCTTTGACTGAACTAATGAAGCTAAAGTTTTTTATTGGAAAAATTCCCTGTAGCTTTAGCTAACACTTTTGGAAACCATCAGTCATCTCCTGCTGAAATGATACAGCTTCCATTGTGAAATGTTCTCCATAGTCTGATGTGTTTGAAAACTTGTGGTGCCATTTAGTTGTGTGGAAAGTGTGTGGCATCTAGGAGGAACATCCTTAATGGAGGAAGTCAAGGTCACTGAGGTTTTATAACCTGATACCTCTTACTAGTCTCTCTCTCTCTCTCTCTCTCTCTCTCTCTCTCTCTCTCTCTCTCTCTCTCTCTCTCTCTCTCTCTCTCTCTCTCCTTCCTGTCTCTGGATGCAATGTGGGTAACAGCACCTTAGGAGACCATATTATCCACTTGAGTATTCAAGGTTCCCATAATATAATATTCTTCATGTTGACTAAGATCATGTTGTGTGTATGTTGAATCCAATTGTGGGTTTGAGTTCTATTGTATGCTATTCCTAGGATCTGATAAAGAGGAGGTTGAATAGGCAAGAAAGTAGTCTTTCGGAGAGATAGATGATTGTTTAAGTCATTAAGGAAGATGTCCTTGAGTCACACTAATTTTAATCATCATGACTATTCAGGGTGACAAGGGACAGATAGGAGCCCTTTCATAGCTGTACATACATGTTATATAAATGTAATTTTAGAAAAGACTGGTCACTAATATTCTTCTTGTGACTAATAATTTAATTTGTCTTTGTTATTTTGATATAACATCAGTTTATGATGTCACTTAGGCAGCACCAGAAGGCGAAACCATCACCTGACTGTCAAACCTTCACTGTTTATCTTTTCCAAATAATGTCCAGGATGAAATGGTTAAATATGAATTCACTTGAAGATAGGCATCTGCCCAACAGAAATTTAAAATATATTCACATAATTCCAAACACCCATAGAATGTATAAGAAATAAAATAAATATAATGCACAGCTGATTCTATAATAAAAATCTTAGAAATTATAAATTGACTAATTAAGTTCTTGAAAATGTGATAAGTACCATTTTATGCAATGCAAATAGTATGTGTACATGTGCATATCTTTGTCATATATATAATAAGAAAACTATGAAATAAACATTATTCCCACACAAATTATAACCTTGAGCATTCCCAACACTTTTTAATTTATATCTTCCTATCTATATGTCCCTATCTCCTCTTGAGATTAGTCCTAAGGATGGAACTACTTTTCTGAAAATAATGTTAATTAATTTCAAATTGTTTAATTACTTTTTTAAAAGATATGCTTCATTGCTTTGCCTGGGAATATGTGAACAAATGTATACTCATCCTAAAGGCTTGGCCATCAATGGCAGACCAATTAACTATTCCACTCAAGTCTAAGTTGGTAAACAGATTAAGTCTATTGTGTTTGTTCGTATAATTGATGAGGGTTTACTTACAGCACTGTAAATGACCCCAAACAGTTGAATCAGTAAAAATCCTATCTCAGCATACATAACAACCTCCTAACAGTTGCATAAATATAGGCCTCCAGCTACAGCTAACCTTCCAACCACTCTACCCTCCAGGGCCTCCCAAGATCATCTGAAGCTCAGGGCTCAGAGGTATACATAGCTGAAATCCAAGATGCAGGTAGCACAACACCCAATTCTGCTGAGGAGTATTGGCACCCTCATTGTCATTACGGTAGACCTGGCCATCACTGCTCTGTTCTGCTTATTTTGATGCCCTAACTATGAGTCACATCATCTTTGATCATTTCTGATGGTCATGGGATGCCTGCATGAAAAAAAAAAAAAAAACAAACTATAGTATGTCATTATTTTATGTGTCTCCTGGAAACATGAACTTTTTTGCTGTATTCATGAATCTTCTAAAATTGCAGTGTGATACATCTTGTTATCTTAGGTCTACTTCTTTTCTTAATTGTTTGTGGATTTCATATATGCAGGTACATGTAGCTATTCTTTGTTGATGCAAAAATGCCTTCATTTCTCAAAGGTAATAAGAAACAGTTTATGCTCTGAGGCAAATATGAGTGACCAGGACCAGGAACATAGATTCAGGTTCCTAAATGACATGCTCAACCATGGAAATGGTTACATGAGTTTTATAGTCACAGAAAATAAGACAATCAGAAATCAGAGTGGTTATGTAATACATTTGTGAGGAAGGCAGGTTACAGTCAAGCATGGAAACCTTTGCTATAGGGTTCAGATATGATGTGATGACATTCTTTACTTTGTGGTTGGGGGAAGATAATGGTCTGGCTAGAATAAATTCCAAACACACCTGATTGTCAAATGAGATACTCTAGCAAGTACAAAGGTAGGTGATAATCTGATGCAGTCAGTCTGTAAAGTCTTCAACTGAGCTGTGGTGCAATGGTGTAGCAGTTATCTAGTGTTCAGGAGGTCCTAAGGACTCAGGAATATAAAGAGACAAAAAGGGGTTAAGAAATACAAAAAGTAATATAAATAAAATTTGGGAAAAGAAGGTATGATCCATCTTAACAGTAATCTTGACAACCTGCCCCAGGGTGATTGTTGTAGTTAACTTTCTCATTTCTGTGCATTAAAAAAAAAAAAAAACAATGAAAAGTATATGAATGGAGGGATGGGTTTATTTTGGCTTACTGACTTGAGGAGAAGCTCATGATGGCAGAAAAATGTAGGCATGAGCAGAGAATGGACATCACCTCCTAGCCAACATCAGGTGGAAAAAAGCAGTAGGAGAGTATGCTTGCCCCCAACAACACATCTCCAACAAGGTTCCAATTCCAAAATTGTCATCAGGTGGGGATCAAGCATTAGAAGACATAAGTTTATGGGGGACACCTGAATCAAATCATCACAGTGATGGAGACAGACACTGAGGACACTCAAAATGCACCAAAAAGGAGAAATCTACAAGCTGCAGAGAGCTCAACACTAAAGTAGACTTAAAACACACCTGACAGGGCTCAGAGAATTTTGAAAAAGTAGAGGCTGAAAACACATAAGCGCCACATGATGGGAGGGAATATCCAGAAGCATTGCCTGCGCCCCACCAATGACTGCTGTTCTCACACTGATAACTCACAACTCCAGTCAGGAGGGCCCTCAGTGGAGTGGGGCAGGAAGGAAGGAAATGATGGTACCAACCAACACATGATGAATCCATACAAAGTTACTATTAAATTTAAAAAATGAAGAAACAAAAAACTTGTGATTCTATAACCAGCAAATCCATGACCAAATATTGAATGTGAACAAATGAATCATTCATAAACATTCAAAATAAAAGAAAGCTTAGATCCCATGAAATCTGTTGATAGTTTGTGAGAGTATAACTTAACAAAGCAAGGAATTAAATTAGGAAGGAGAAAGTCATGGAGTCTCAAGAAAAGAATTTTAAATCTACAAAGGCAGAGAAGATTGAGGTGTGTGAGGCTGACCTGGGAAGTTTCTGAGAGAAAGGGCTGTAAGGAGTAAAGTAAACCACGGAAGGAATTAAGACAATTATAGAATCCTCCTTACAACAGAAACAAAGACAATCCTACTATAATTTCATTGATTTTTATATTGAGTAAATAAAATGTGCTATAATCTAAGCAATTAGCATATGGTAAGTATGATTAGTTATTTTTGTGTTGCTGACAGAAAAAAAACAGAAGAGAAGAAGGTTTATTTTGGCTGACAATTGAGAGGGCACAACCTATCATGACAGTGGGACCCAGATCCTGTCCATCACTGGACTATGAGCTGGCTGGTCAATTTACATCACAGAGGTAGATAAGCAATAGTCTGGCTGGAATTGCTGCAGAGATATCACACTCAGCAGCCCCTGTGACTCATGACACCTTCCCCAAAGGCCCCATAACTTCACAAAACAGAGCCACCATTTGGAGGCCTAGTGTTCATATGCATGAGCCTCTGGAGGTTATTTTACATTAAAACTCTAAGTAAATATGTACATTATTTGCACATTATTTGACCTTTCTGAAGAGCACAGTCATTTCCAAGGTATCTAAAATGAATTTGTTGTAGCTGACAGAATTCAACAATATTTTGAAAACAAAAAATATGTAGAAAAGTTGCAAGGAAGAGTAGGGGAGCTTGATTGTTTATTTTCAATGTTAGAAGTCAAGAGCCATTATTCAATTCTACAGACTTAGGAAATAATGCATTCCTAGAATGATCAGGATCATGTCAAGGATTCTATTCAGTTTTGAGTGCTTTTTAAAAATTCTATTTCCATAGTAAGTCTTCAAAATCATACTACTGACAGATAGACAGCAAAAGTATATAAACACACATGCATGCACACACACACACATGCACACACATCTAGTAAAAAAAAACAAGCCTTGGTTAACTATGTGTTAGTTGGTTTTCTGTTATTATGCAAATCAGTACAAAAAGGTCGGTGGGGGGTTAGGGGGGAATTTGTTTGGTGGTTTTGGAGGATTAAGTCCAAGATCATTGGCCTAGTTGGATAGGCAGTAAGTACATCACTATGGAAGCATGTGTCAGGATAGAAACACATCATGACAACAGCAAAAGAAGAATCTGGGGGTCCAATTATCTAGTTTGAGGGAACAGCACCCAAAGGACCTAAGCTTGCCTACTAAGCCCCATCAAGAAAAAGTTTCAGTACCTGTCAATAGAGCCACCAGTTGGAGACCAAGCTTTCAATAACTGGTGGGGGGGCATTCTAAATCTAAGTTGTAGCAAGATATTACTGCTGTCTACTTACTTGCATGATTAAAAATCCACTTACATACAGATAACTTATTCCTTGGATAGGAAAGATAGAAATTTAAATTTCAGTCTCTGTGATTTTAAAATAGTGTCAGCATGAAATGATTCACTGAAAATATGTGAAGTTCATTGTTATGTAAACTGAAAGTTTCCACTGTTGATTTTTGTTAGATGTGGCATTCTAATCACATTACTGTCAGCTCTCAATTATGGATGTCTGCAGTGTTTTATTTTAAAAATGTAATTACTTACCCTCTATCCTCAGGAACCTCTGCACTTTTCACTTTAAAACTTTTGAAATTTATCACTTGATATTCTCCTTGCTGCCACTGACTGGTTTAGTGACTTTTCTCTCTTGGTTACAGCTAATCTTGGTTATCAGTTAACTCCATTCTGTCTCCATTCCCCCTGTCATAGTTTGTGTTAGACTCTGTCCCAAGATCACTACCTTAGTATTCCCATCATTATGATAGCCCTCTTGCAAACAGGAAATATGATTTTCTGTTAAATACAAGAAGATAAGAATGATGGCTGCCATTCCTATGGTTATGTGTTAAGTGATTACAATCTATTTTATGAAGAAATTTCATTTCTTATTGCCTTTGATAAAACAAGGCTCAATGGTGGAAAGCACTGGGGGCAAGAAATGGATGGTACTTCAGAATCTGAGGGAAACTTCCAGCCAAAAGCCACAGAGCAACTAAAAACATTAGTTCTGCAACTCAAGAGGAAACTGCAATCTGACAGCAACCTTGTTATTTCAAAAGTGGATCCTCCCCTAGTAGAATTATGGGGGTGAGACCAACCCTATGATACCCTGATTGAAATCTGGGGGAACCTCAGACAGAAAGACCTTGCTAACCAATCTACATCTCAACACTTGACTCACAGTATATAGGAGACAATAAAAGTACATTGCTTTAAGCCACTGTGTGGTAATATTTTTAGCTGTAAAGCAATTATGTGTGTGTATGTGTGTATTCTCTTAGATATCTTTCTATATATGTATTTATCTTTAACTACATACATCTGAAAAGACTAGAATTTATCTATCCATCCCCAACAATATTTAGTATTACATATATGCTATATGGCTTATTTCTTATTTTTTCAGATATAATAGGACTTTTTAAGACTTATTTTTACTACATTCACACGTATACACAATATACTCTAGTCATAATTCTCTCCCATCAACATTCCCTGTGCTCCCTGCTTCACGCATACACCCTTCCCTGAACCCCTTCCTCCCTGTACCTTTCCTTTCTTTTATTTTGATGTCATTTTTGTCATAAATTTATGGTTAGATTTTCATTACTGGGCATGAATTCCCTCTTATGGAATTGTCCTCAAGTAAATCAGAGAGCAACTGTCTACCCTCATAACAGACATGTCACAATTGCACCTATGGGCACATCTTGCCTGGCTTGCCATTTATGCAGCTTGCAGGGTCCATTGCTGGTTGAAGACTCCTCTTGCCATCAGGCTTCTTATCACCTTCCAACACTCTGACTGCTAGTCAACAGAGAGGAGACTTCAGCTAAGCTCCAGCTTGATTTCTCAGTATTGTGCAACTCAACCATGTGGTGTCTTCTCATGAGGGTTTTATCTTATATTTCTGACAAGCAACAAGGGGCACTGACAATACCTAGCAGAGGGATCTTTCTTTAATAACCTGTAACTTCTGAGTACATTACTGTCCAATAATGCAGAATACTTGTGCCCAAACTCACTTTTTTAAAAATTATATTATAAATATTATATTAATATATAAATTAATATTAAATTAATATTACATATTAATTTATCTCAGAAAGAAGTAGGTTTCTGTGTGATTTATTCATTACTTCTTTAGTGTAGATCTAATAACATTTGATGCATTTACCATAGCTATCCACTCCAGGGTCAGTTTAGAATCTCCTACC
>PVHP010053508.1:0-10750 GCA_004024765.1 Zapus hudsonius
CTCTGCCATCCTCAGCACGGGGTTATAGGCTTGTGTGGCCATGCCCAGTTTTTTACATGGGTGCTGGGTACTGCTTGAATAGTAAGTGCTCTTACCCACTGAGCCCTCTCCCCAGCCTTTTCCAGGGGTGGGGGGGGTAGGGGACTGGGTATCACGTAGCCTGGGTTGACCTTAAACCTACTATGTACCTAATGATGGCCTCAAACTTCTAATCCTCCTGCCTCCACCTCCCAAGTGCTGGGAATACACCACACTCTGCTTATGTCGTCCTGGGCTTTGAGTATGCTTGCATGAACTACCCACTGAGTAGCTCTGGTTGTTGGTGGTAGTGTTTTGCCTTGTTTTTCTTGGACAGACAGGGTCTTGTGTAGCCCACTGGCTTAAGCTCATTATATAGCCAACGATGACCTTGAACTTCTAATCCTCCTGCCTCTGTCTTCCAAGAGCTGGAATTATGGGTGTGTGCCACCAGACCTGGCCACATCTCAATGACTTGGGAACATTCTAGAAACCAGATTGCTTCCCCTCCTGGGTCTGGCTGAGAGTCCAGTGTGGAGAAGCAGGTTCTGACTCATTCTTTTGGAAGTCCATGTGGGCAGTGATGGGCCTCACTCTGTTTCCTGGAAGTTCTTAGACAGGATGGTATTTCTATGTCTAGGCTAGGTACTCTCAGGGCAACTGGGTCTTTTCCCAGACAGCTAGGGCTGGAGGAATGGCTCAGTGGTTAAAGGTGCTTGCTTACAAAAGGCTTGCAAAGCCTGCTGACCTGGGTGGGTGCAATTTCTAGCACTCAGGGAAAGCTGGATGCAACACTGTGATCCTGTGTGCATATGGCAGTGGGAGGCACAGCCAGGGGAATGTGAAGTTGGGCTGCCAGCAGTTGTTTTTTTTTTTTTGTTTTTTTTTTTGTTTGTTTGTTTTTCGAGGTAGGGTCTCACTTTAGTCCAGGCTGACAGGCTGACCTGGAATTCACTATGTAATCTCAGGGTGGCCTTGAACTCATGGCAATCCTCCTACCTCTGTCTCCTGAGTGCTGGGATTAAAGGCGTGCACCACCACGCCTAGCCTGTCTGCAGTTTTTTGCAGCAAGAGACCCTGTCTCAAAGAAGGTGGAGCACAGACACCTGGAAGTTATCCTCCAAATACATGTATGCGGTCACCCACACCCACATAAATAAGAGACACACTGAAACATAAGTAACACACTGGTCCAGCCTCAGCACCCTTTTATAACTAGCTCGAGTTATTTGGGTGATTTTTTTCTGCATGTGCATGTGTGTGTATGTGTGGGTGCACATGTGAGGAGTGTGTGCGGAGGTCAGAGGTTGACATCAGGACTCTTTCCATCTCTCTCCATCTTATTTACTGGAAGGCGGGCTCTCTCATCTGAGCCCAGAGCTGGCCAATGGCTAGTCTAGCCAGGCAGCGTCTCTGGGGATCCCACCTCTAGCTGTGCATGCTGGGATTACAAGGCTACCCATCCCTCCATCCACCTGGCATTTACATGGGTGCTGGGGATCCAAACACTTGAACCATACTTTATCCATTGAGCCATCTCCCAAACCCCTTGTTTGTTTTGAGAGTCTTATGTAACCCAGGTTGGCTTCAAATTCACTATGCAGCTAAGGATTACCTTTAATTTTTTTTTTATTTATTTTTCTACAGAAGGTTTTTTTTTTTGTTTGTTTGTTTTGTTTTGTTTTTGAGGTAGGGTCTCACTCTAGCCCAGGCAGACCTGGAATTCACTATGTAGTCTCAGGCTGGCCTCGAACTCATGGCAATCCTCCTACCTCTGCCTCCTGAGTGCTGGGATTAAAGGCATGTGCCACCACGCTCGGCTTTATTTATTTTTTAAAAAATATTTTGAGAGAGAGTGAGAGACAGAGAGAGAATGGGCGCACCAAGGCCTCCAGCCCCTGCAAACGAACTCGACACATGTGCCACCATGTGCATCTGGCTTTATGTGGGTCCTGGGGAATCAAACTCAGGTCCTTCTGCTTTGCAGACAATGCCTTAACCGCTAAGCCATCTCTCCAGCCCTTGAATTTTATTTTTTGAGGTGGTAGGGTCTTGCTCTAGCCCAGGCTGACCTGGAGTTCACTATGTAGTCTCAGGGTGACTTCAAACTCCTACCCTGCCTCCTGAGAGCTGGGATTAAAGGTGTGCACCACCATGCCCGCCTCTAAGTATTTATTGGCATGTAAATTGTGAGTGTGGGTGTACCAGGCCCCCTTAACACTGCATATGAACACCAAACACTTGGGCTTATTTGGGTAGCTTGGGAATTGAACTAGGAGGCTTTGTAAGCAAGTACCTTTAATCAATGAGCCATCATTTACTTTTAAATATTTATTTGGAAGCCAGGCATGGTGACACATGTTTTTTTTTTTTTTATTGTCTATAATGAGTTACATTATTTAGTGGGCAAACAATGAGTTGTTATGGTGGCACATATCTTTAAATCCCAGCACTTGGGAGGCAGAGGTAAGAGCATGGCCAAGAGTTCCAGGCCAGCCTGGGAGAGACTCTACCTTAAAGCAGAAAATAAAAACTGGGCTGAAGAGATGGCTCAGTAGTTCAGGCACTTAAAGACCTGGGTCCAATTCCCCAATACCCACATAAAGCCAGACATGCAGACACATGAACCTGTAGTTCATATGCAGCAGCTAGTGAGCCTGGGGTATTTATACTTTCTGTCTGTATCTCTCTGCCTGCAAATAAATATGCTTTTAACCCCAGCATTCAGAAGGCAGAGGTAAGAGGATCACTGAGAGTTTGAGGCCAGCCTACGATTACATAGTGAATTCCAGGTCAGCCTGGGCTAGAGAGACGCTACTTTGAAAAACCAAAAAATAAAAGAAAAAAAAATAGGGCTGGACAGATGGCTCAGCAGCTAAATGTGCTTGCTTGTAAAGCCTACCAGTCTGAGTTCCATTCCCCAGTACCCACATAAAGCCAGATACACAAAGTGACAAATGTCTTGAGTTCTTTTGTAGTGGCAGGAAGCCCTGGTTGGTTTATCCTCTCTCTGCTCACAAATAAAAACTGAACTGGGACTTTGATGTGTTTATGGAAATGAGTCATTCTTCATTAACTTTTATGTGAAAATAACATTTATTTTAAACAACAAAGAACAGGGTAGGTGCTTAGTCTTTGTACAACTGCCTCTGTAGGAGACAGAGCCTGTCTGGTTGCTCCCAGGCCATCTGGGATCAGGGGAAGTCGCAGTAGGGCAGTCGGAATGGGTAGAGGGGTGAATATCTTGATCTCTGCCAGAGGAGCTTGTCCTCCAAGAAGGCAACGGTGGGCAGGGTGAGGATCAGCGTCTCATGCTTGAGGATACTGTACACGTTCAGGCCTGCAGTATGGGAGTGTGGTCAGCCTCCACCATCCACTTCCTGTCTGTACCCCTTGCCCTCCCCTCCTTCATATCCTGGTTTGACCACCAAGGAACTGTCTTTGGATCTTCAGGCTGCTCCATGTCCCAATCCAGTGGGCAAGAGACAGCAAATGAACGAGCACACCATGCCATTAGGAGACCAGAGGCTAGAACTCAGTGAGCGAGGGGACCATAGAGGAGGTTGTAGAAGGCAAGGGAAGGTTGGCAGGGCCTGGCCTGTTTTGCACAGGTGGGCCAAGCTCTCACTCAGGTGCTCACATGTGCCCTCTGGTGGCTGGATAGGGAACAGACTTTTGAGAGATGTGACCTTAGAGTTTTTCTTTCAGAAAAGAACTACAGGGCACAAGGGAAAGCTAAGGACTGGCTCAGTGGCAGAGCTATGGCCTGGTATACATAGGCCCAGGGTTCCCTCCCTAGCACCATGGATGGATGGATGGATGGATGGATGGATGGATGGCTGAGTGGATGACTATTGCTCAAATATGCCATTCAGTGACCAAGTAACAAGCAGCCTGTAATTCTAATAGTGGGACCTGTATCCACACCAGCCCACTGCTCACCAACCGCAGGGATCAGAGTGAAAGTCTTGAGCCTGGAGGTGGCTTCTACAACATTGTGAGGCATCTCCTCGTGTGTCCTGCAATGGAAGCCAGGATAGGGGGTGAGCCCAGAGGGCATGGAGCTCGGGCCCAGATCCCCACCCTGCCCAGCACAGCCTCACAAGTCCACAAGCAGCACGGAGCTCCCCCAACGGCGGTACTGGGCCAGCTCCATCAAGTACTGGGGGTCTGTGGTGGGCATCTCCAGGGAATCCACGACACGCAGGTCATCCTAAGGGAGGAATGGACCTCTGAGCCCTGTGTCTACGGCCCTTACATCCACCCAAGCACCCTGGGCATCAGCCCATTCTCTGTGATAGGACGCTGTTCCCAGTGACACTGTTCTCTACCTGCGCCAGCTTGATGGTCAAGGCCACCTTGAGGCCCAGCGCCCGTAATTTCATGGGCAGCATGTAGTAGTAACTTGTGGGGCCCCGGGGACCATGGGCAATGCCTCCTGTGGGAACAAAGGTGTGTAAGCAAATATTGTACGCTAACAGACCTGGAGACCAGAAATCAGCTTCCATGACCAGCACGGGGATGGCGGAAACAGAAGTATGAACTCAAGACCTGCTTGGGCTACATAGTGAGACCCTGTCTGAAATGAAAGAAAACGGGGGAGCGGGGTGTGGTGGCGCACACCTTTAATCCCAGCACTCGGGAGGCAGAGGTAGGAGGATCGCCGTGAGTTCAAGGCCACCCTGAGACTACAGAGTGAATTCCAGGTCAGCCTGGGCTAGAGCGAGACCCTACCTCGAAAAACCAAAAAAAAAAAAAAGAAAACGGGGGATACTGGGAAGATGATACAGCTGGTAAAGTGCTTGCTGAGCTTGATCCCCAGAACTCATGGCTAGGCATTAGGTGGCACACACCTTTAATCCCAACACTTGGGAGGCAGAGTCAGAGATTGCTGTGAGTTCAACGCCACCCTGAGACTACAGAGTGAATTCCAGGTCAGCCTGGGCTAAAATGAGACCATACCTTGGGGGGAAAAAAAACACAACAAAAAGTCAGGCATGGTGGCATGCACCTGTCATCCCAGCATTGGAGAAAGTGAGGTCAGGAGGATCCCGGTCCAGGAGAACTCAGGCCAATGAGATACATCTCAAAAAAGGTAAATGGAACCAGGCGTGGTGGCACACGCCTCTAATCCCAGCACTCAGCAGGCAGAGGTAGGTGGATTGCCATGAGTTCGAGGCCACCCTGAGACTACATAGTGAAGTCCAGGTCAGCCTGAGCTAGAACAAGACCCTACCTCAAAACAACAAAAAAGGTGGATGGGGGCTAGAGTGATGGTTCCGCAATGAAGGTGCTTGCCTGCAAAGCCTAACAACCCAGGTTAGATTCCTCAGTACCCACATAAAGCTAGATGTACAAAGTGGCACACGCAAATGGAGTTCATCTGCAACGGCTGGAGGCCCTGGAGCACCCATTCTCACTGTCTGTCTCTCTTCTTTCTCTCTGATTGCAAATAAATAAATTCAAAAGGGTGGATGGCATTTCTGAGGATGACACTCAGGGCTCTTCTTTAGCTTCGTGCACACAACGCTCACTCTCGAAGAGGTCTAAGAGAGGCACATAAGAGGGGAGAGGAACAGCTTTCAGACCTCTGCTGCCCACAATGGGAGTGAGAGCTTCATTCCCGAGTCCTAGGGCCATGCTCCTCAGTGGGCTGATGAGGCAGGGACTCAGGGTTGACCCACTATCACAGCAGATGTGTGCAGTTACACGTGAGAAAAAACCCAGAGCCCCTTCCCTGCTGCACCTCCACTCACCTCCCCGCCAGATGGGGGAGCGGATACTGCCATGCCGGGCCCGCCCAGAGCCTTTCTGTTGCCAGGGCTTGCGGCCACCCCCGCTCACCTCGGCCCTTGTCTTGGTCTTGGCATAGCTCTGTGGGTGCAAAGTGAGGAAAGTCAAGCAGATGATACTACAGATGCCCACCCCCAAAACAGGGCTACGAACAAGGCACGTATTGTCACTGGGCAGGGTGACTGGAGCCAGTAATGGGACTATAGAGTGTCCTGTCCCAGAACAACAGCCTCAGAAGTGGGCCTTGCTGTTTGGCTTGGCTCAATCACTATTGAAATTTTGTTTGTATGAGACAGGGTCTCATTATGTAGCCCAGACTGGCCTTAATTTTTTTTTGTATTTTTTTTTCGAGGTAGGGTCTCACTCTAGCCCAGGCTGACCTGCAATTCACTCTGTAGTCTCAGGGTGGCCTTGAACTCACGACGATCCTCCTACCTCTGCCTCCCGAGTGCTGGGATTAAAGGCGTGCACCACCACGCCCGGCTATTCATGTTCCCTTCTCCCAGTAGACTGTGAGTCCATGGGAGAAGGGACCTGAGCGGTCTTGTCTCATCTCACAAAAGCCCACAATGGTACATTCAGAGCAAAGGCCTGATAATTATCTGCCTATGAAAGGGTCAGGAGAGCAGATGAGACCTGAGCCCGGCAGACCACAGGCCTCCTGTGCCACCTGTCCCCAAACTCCATGGGATGCTCTGACCCACACTGTCTTCTCCATACTCACAATTCTCTTGAAGTTCTTCTGCCAGGTGGCAACCTGGTGCAGGACATCCAACCTGAGAGACATGAAAGGTATACCCAATTTGACATCGTCCCGTCTGCAGCCTTCTAAAGCAGGCCTACTCCTTTCAGCCTGTCTTCTCCACCCTTTCCTGACACTATCTCCAGCCACGGTGGTTGTGAGATGAATGGCAAAAAACTACAGGAATGAACTATAGGAGTCCCTCTTACAGACCTTATAATTTTCTGAGAATATTGCTATGAGATGCTTTTCTCCTAAATTCCTGTCTTATAACTTGTCGTGAAGTTACTCTTACAATAAGCCTGCTTAAAATGTAACTTGGCCAGGCATGGTGGTCCATCCTTTAATCCTAGCACTCAGGAGACAGAGGTAAGAGTACTGCTGTGAGTTCAAGGCCAACCTGGGTTAGAATGAGATCCTACCTCAAAAAAATAATAATAAAATAATGTAGCAAAGTTTCCTCTGCCTTAGTTCATATTTGCTCTTTGTACTACTTCCTCGATGACCTGGCTGCGCTCCTGACCCAGAACAATGTGTGCACGAGTGATACATGCTAACTGCTGAGAGCAGGTTGTGGTAATCCCAGTACTTGGGAGACAGAGGCAGGAGGATCACTGTGAGTTCAAGGTCTGTCTGGAGAGTGAGACCCTACTTTGAGCCCCCTCCAAAAAAACCACTTGGGCTGTCAGGCTTTGCAAGCAAGTACCTTTAACCACTGAGCCACCTCCCTAGTCCCAAGAGTCAGTTTCTTTACCATTTTTTTCAAGGTAGGGTCTAATTCTAGCCCAGGCTGACCTGAAACTCACTCGATAGTCGTAGGCTGGCCTCAAATTCACAGCAATACACCTACCTTTGCCTCCTGAATGCTGGGATTAAAGGCATGTGCCACCACACCTGGCTTAAGAGTTAATGTCTGTAATTCCAGGGCAGTGCTCCAATAGAACGGCTGGTGTCTGCCTCCTCTCTCTGCGTGTGGGTGAGTACGCGTGCACTTTATGTACATGCAAGTGTGGAGGCCAGAGGCTGAGGTCAGCTATCCTTATCATTCACCTCATTTACTGAGGCAGTTTCACTTGAACCCAGCACACAATGACCTTGTTTGTCTAGACAGCCAGCTTGCCCAGGGACTGCCCTGTGTCCCATGTGCTGGGATTGCAGACAGGCCACCATTCCAGCTCAACATTTATGTGGGCACTGGGGATCCAAATTCTGATCCTCACATGGCTGGAGTCTATAATTCTATCATTTGTGTGGCATGTTTTACTTACTGGGCCATCTTCCCAGCAACCCCCCAGCTGGGCTTGGTGACTAGGCCTATATTAGTACTTGAGAGGCTGAGACTGGAGGATGGAGAGTTCAAGGCCTGCCTGGACTACACAGCAAGACTCTGTCTCAAAATAATAAAAGAACAGAATACAACCTCAGGATCTTTGCGTTGTACAAGATCAGAACCCTGATGGCTAAATTCTGTTGTCAACTTGATCTGTTTAGTAATCCTTGGTGGGTCTCTTAGTTTATTTATAGGAAGCCAGCCCTTTCAGTACGGGGCAGAGTGTAAGGAGCCTCAGGGGAGCTAGAAACAAACATCCCTTCCTGGCAGGGCAAGAAGGAAATTCCAGAGACTCAGGGAGTCAACAATTCGGGGGAAGGGTTTCAAAACCCTGCCCTAAAGCTATATAAGGGGCAATGAAATCTCTCTCCTACCCCTGCCTATTTGCTGATTTATGTGTGGTGTTGGTGATGGGTTCTCTCTCTCTGAACCTGCAAAAGGGGGCCAGCCTCTTTCATCATTATGGATCTTCCCCTGCATCTGTAGCTTCAATAAATCCTTTCCTCCCAAAAACTGCCTGGTTTGGAGGTTCATCCCAGTGGCATGTAGCTGACTACAACAGGAACCTAGGAAACAAGATATATAGTTCAAGTTGCTTAGCATGCATGAAGCCCTGGGTTTCATCCTCTGTACTGAAAAACAAAATGTGGTTGGAAGGTAGAGACAGGAGTAACAGAAATTCTAGGTCATCCTCACTAGATAAGAAATTTAAGGTCAGTCTGAGCTGACCATGAGACCTTGTCTCCAAAAAGATGGCTCAGCGGTTAAGGCACTTGCCTGTAAAAAAGAAGGACCTGAGTTCAATTCCCCAGGACCCACGTAAAGCCAGATGCACAAGGTGGTGCATGAGTCTGGAGTTTGTTTGCAGTGGCTGGAGGCCTGGTGTGCCCATGCTCTATCTCTTTCTCTCACTCTCAAATAAATTAAATTTATAAAAGACGGAATCCTTTGCACTTGCCACTTCCTCTGCCTGAAATGCTCTTGCCCTGCCTACAAGTGCCAGCTCAAACTACCCTGTGTAGGGTGCTAAGGACAGAGCACCCTACACAGCTGTCTACATCTACATCCTTCCTCCTCCTCAGTTCCTTGCTTCACTTACTGTCCCATGTGGCTACTGAACACCTGAAACACGGCCAATGGCACATGGTGAAGTAACAAAACTTTTGGATATCCTTGGTCAAAGATGGCTTTGAGCACTGCTGAAGACACACACCCAGTCTCTTTTGTTTTGGTACTACTCTGCTTGTCTATCATTAGTAGTAGTAATGTTTATTTTTACTATTATTGTGTTGTTTCGAGGCACGGTCTCACTTTAGCCCACACTGTCCTTGAACTCCTGATGAGTCCCCTACCTCCGCCTCCCAGGCGCTGGGATTAAAGCCACACACCACCATACCTGGCATGTGGGTTCTGAGGACTGAACTCAGGCACTTATGCCTGCAAGGCAAGCGCTTTACCCACTTAACTCTCTCCCCAGTCCCTTACGCTTGTTTTGAGATAATACTAGAAATTGAGATTTTTTTTCTTGCCTCCCAAGTGCTGGGATTAAAGGCGTGCGCCACCACGCCGGGCCATGAGATTTTTTTTTTTTAAGACAGGGTGTCAAGTAGCCCAAGCTGGTCTCAAACTGCCCTAGGTAGCAGCAGTTGACCTTGAACTTCTGATTCTCCGCCAGGGCTGGGTTGACAGGGGTGCATACCACCACGGTATACGCAGTTAGAGATGCAACCTGGGCTTCTTGCAGGCCAGGGAGCATCTGCACCCCCGTTGGGCAGGTTGGGAAGAGGCCCCGCGGCGAACGCACTCACCGGGGCGCCGTGGCGAACACCTCGGGGTGCAGCTCGGCCAGGCCCACGCGCTCCTGCTCATAGCCCCGCAGGGACTCCACCCAGGCCTGCACCGGGCGCTGGGGCACGGCGATCGGAAGCTCGCACCGGCGCAGCACCGGATCCTGGAGACCTGGGGCAACTGAGAGGTCAGGGGTCAGGGTCAAAGGTCAGAGGTCTGGCTGGCAGCCGGACCTAGGCTGACCCGAGTTGTCTCACCCACGCTCTCCACCGGCTTCACGTTGTCCGCCGGGCGCGCCGCGTCTTCCGCCAGCGAATGCAGCCCCTGTAAGCGATGGGCAAGAGTGAGCCGCGACCCCGGAAGCCTTCACCTTTGAACTCTGACCTCGCCCCCGAGTCCTCCGCCTCACCCGGCAACCCGAAGGCCGAAGCCAGGCCCGCGCGGCCGTTCGGACTAACTGCAGCATCGCGGCGAGCTTCCCGACGCCCCTAGAAGCGGCGGCGCCGGAGGACGGGCGCGGCGCCTCGCGATGACGTCACACGCGCGCCGGTGCCGCCGCCGCGGCGCGGGGATTCGGCGCGGGAAAGCGAGTTCAACCCTGCGAGTCCCGAAACGAATCCTGACATTTGTCACCCCTGGTTGGAGGACCCGGAGTGACACCGGAACGCCGCCCTTCCGGGAGAAGCCCCGCCTCCTGCCGGGCTGGCCCCGCCCCCACGGCGACGCGGAGCAGCCAGCTCGGCCTCGAACTCGCGTTCGAGCGCAGTTTGATCATTCGCTGGATTTGTGTGTGAGTTCTTTTTTTCTTTTTCTTTTTTTTTCTTTTTTGGTTTTTCGAGGTAGGGTCTCACTCTAGCCCAGGCTGACCTGGAATTCACTATGTAGTCTCAGGGTGGCCTCGAACTCACGGAGATCCTCCTACCTCTGCCTCCCGAGTGCTGGGATTAAAGGCGTGCGCCACCACTCCCGGCTGATTTTGTTTTTTAAAAAAAGAAAAAAAAACGGATCAATTTCTTTCTCCACAACTCCCCAGAAAAAGGGAAGAGGCCAATCTGATTTATTTTTTGTTTTTGTCTTAA
>PVHP010053509.1:0-10748 GCA_004024765.1 Zapus hudsonius
GATTAAGGACACGGGTCGCCCCATGATTGGCTGATACCAACTTGCCACTACCAGGCGCCACGGGATTGGCTAGGGACAGTTATATAACTCGCACATGCGCAGAGCCAAAGGCACGTCTTTCTCAAAGCATTGCCTAATATGGAGTTGTTTACCACTTAGCTGCAAGGAAGTGGGCGCCATCTTGTAATGGCGATCGTCCTGGCTCCCTGCAGTTTTTTTCATCAATATTGTCCTGGTGGGGACATGCTGACCTTGGGAGCTAGGTTGGGAAGGTCGTAGAAAATGGCTGATCAGAATCTATTCTCACCCACCTGGAATCCCAGGCGTTAGAGCAAGAACAGGTTTCATGCTTGTAGATCAGCAGCTGTGTTACCAGTAATGTCATGGAGAAGTTTGTGGGTGATGGAGATGTACCCCCAAAACATTTAGAAATGACACGAAACATCTACACAGTAGAAGTCACTACCCTGGACCTTGCCATCCCAAGCCTCAGGTTGACACAGCTGTTCCTCATTCTCTGCAGCACTCAGCTCTTCACAAGGGTGTGGTCCAAGTGGGCCATCTCCTGTATCCCTGGAGACCTGATGTTGAGGTACTTGGGGTGGAACATGGGAGCCGCTATTACATGGGGTCACATCCTCATGAAGTCCTCAACCACATTATCAACTGCTGTTTTCTTCCACTTTGGTGGCCCTCTGGCTTTCCCCTTCTTCAAGCTATGCCAAGCAGCCTACTTGAGCCCCAGAGTGCACCTGGGAAAATGGTTTTAGCTAAGAAATCCAGCCCACTCCAAGGATAGGATTCTGGCTACTTTATTCCATGGGACTATGTCCAGAGGTGCTTCAACCTCCTTCCTCCATTCACACACAATGGCCCTGAACAGGAAGTCCTTGTACAGACACAATGGCATGGTACTACAGAAGAGCCTTGTTCCTAACAAAAGAGGAGGACACTCCCTACTGGACCAAGTAACCAGAGATATGCATCTTCTTTCCTAGACCAGAGAACAGCAGGGTGCCTCCTGCCTGGCTGTAACACAGTAGGAAGATGCAGTCCAGAGCTGCTGAGACCCCCAACTATTCCTAACTGCCAGGCCCTCATGGTCTCTAGATCCAGCCTCACCTCCACGTCTCCCTGAATGCACTTGGGGGGTCATCATCAACAAGTGCTCACCAGGCTGGCTTTCTTGGGTTACTGGGAGGTCTGAGGGAGAAGACAGTGCTAACCAGGAAAGGGCATCAGCAGACTTCCCAGGGACAGATGGCACATTATGGAGTCAAACTTTGGGGAAACCCTGTGGCCTCATGCTTAAAGGCTGCAAGTGGTTGGGTCAGGGAAGGGCAAGTTGAATCATGGAGTGCACAAGCATGAGGAAGCCCAGGATGAGCTCTGGCAATACTTCCTCACAAAATCAGGGCCTGCCTTCAGGGCCACCCACCTTTGCCTGAAGTTTGGTCCACCAGCAGGCCAATCTTGTCCCAGTATTCATGTGAAAAGATGAAACACTCTTCCAGGTTAGTGAGAATGCAGCCCGTCTCCTCCATCTACAGAAGGCTTTCAAGGAGCCCATACGGAGCACTTCCTGCAGCCTTACCCACTAAGTGTCCTATCTTTGGGACTCCAAAAGAAGGAGAAGGGTCATTTTGCTGCATCACCCAGGGATGATGTGGTCTAGAGGCTCCCCACTGTATATGCCAGCCTCTTGCCAAACATGCGCACCTGGTGCTCCTGGTGACTACCTGCCTTTTTTTACACACCCCAATGCTGGCACGTGATCAAGCAGACTGCCTCTGGAAGTCCCAGTGTCCGAATGGGCAAATCAGGCATGAGACTCCAGGCATGCCATTGGAGATGTGCCCCAGACCTGTATCCTGCTGAGGACAGAGGCAAAAGCCCCCAAAGAAGTGAGCAGCCTTTATGCTCTGTCCTAAAGGGAAGTCTGGAGGGTGTCAGAACACTTATTTAGCAGTGTAAGGAGTGGGGGCAGCTTCGACCTTTTATTAACACTTAGATGGAGGCTTCTCATCTTGTGCCAGCTCTGACCAATTTCCCCAATGGCAGGATTGGCCAGAGCTCCTTCCTGGGCTCTAAAGGGACTGTATGAGGACCACAGCTAGCATTGACCATCTGAGCAACTCCCTTTCTGGGAAGTCAACTCCAGCAGCAGCCTGAAGGGTCACTGCAGATGATGAAAGGTGGAATGTGTCTGGTGATTTCAGCACCTCACCAGGCAGGTGCTGAAAATTGGAGGCCCAGAATGATGCCCAAGGCAGAGTGCAGGGAGGGCACTCCCCAGACCATCTGGAGTTGCATCTGGAGTTCATTAGCAGTGGCTGGAGACCCTGGCATGTCTATTCTGCCTGTCTCTTTGCTTTCAAATAAATAAAATATAAAACACACACAGGCAAGGGGCTGGAGGCCCTGGAAAAATAAAAAAATAGGTCATAGCTTTAAAATATACCCTCTGGAGTTGGTAATTTTTGCTGTAGTTCCCAGCTCCTGGTCCTTGGGCAGATGCTTATTTCCCCGCAAGCATGCTTTCATTATCTAAAATAAAGCAGTGTCACAGCATTGTTGTAAACATGAGAATAGCTATTAAGTACACTTAATAGAAATTATAGCTACCTGTGCTGCCTTGGAATTTTTAATTTTTATATTGATGGATTCTTTCACATTTAATTTTCAGAAGAGAAAATCTTACAGCATTTCAAATTTTGAATTAAAGATGCCATGCTGATTCTTATGGTGGGGAGGGAATAGTTTCTTCAATTGATGTTGTGAGGAACCAAGTATAATTTTTTTAAGTAAAAATTTACAAATGTGAATAATATTTAGTAGTTAACTTCATGTTGTTTTTCTTTTCAGAAGTGGATGTTTCTGTTGTGAGCCAGCTGGAGGTCTTACCTCCTTGACTGAACCACCCAAAGGACCCAACTTTGGTGTGCAAGCAGGCCTTAAATTTATACAAAATTGTAAACATGTTACTGGAGAAATAAAATATGAACCTTCTGTATATAGACTGTATTGAGAGTAATCTAGTAACTTGCAGCTGTAATTATCATGTCTAAACAATAGAGTACCATTTTAGTCTAACTCTGAAGACTTTATTATATAATCAAGTTAATAGTTACTCCACCCATTTTCTTTTTTTCCTTTCTTTCTTTTCTTTTGAGGTAGGGTCTCACTCTAGCCCATGCTCACCTAGGACTCACTCTAGTTCCAGGTTGGCCTTGAACTAACAGCAATCTTCCTACCTCTGTCTCTAGAATGCTGGGATTAAAGGTACGCCACCCCTCCTTTTCTTTTTTTATGAGTGCTTTTGAGAGAGAGGCCTCCTGCCACTGCAAACAAACTCCAGAAACATGTGCCACTTTGATCATCTGGCTTTAGGTGGGCAGTACGGAAAAAACCGGGCAGGCAGGCTTTACAAACAAGTGGCCTTAATTGCAGAACCATCTTCCCAGCCCTCCAACATCACCCATTTTTAACTGTCAGATCGCTGATCAATATTAAGTTACCGTGAGGAAAAAGTTCCGCCAATTTTTAGATAAATTTTGATTTTGCATCTCTAACCACAGTCAAATTTTATGTGAACATTAATTTCTAAAAGGTTTCCTTATCCAGTACTTTGAACATTTGAATGTTTGTAGAACAAATTGCTACTGTATTTCCAAATGGTAAGTTAAGACATCATGCCCAGTGTCATGGTTTGATCCAAGTGTCCCCCACAAACAAATGAATGTGTTCTGATAGATCAATCCTCAGCTGATGGCAGTTTGGGTTTTACAACCTCGATGAAGCATATTGTCACGGGCGGGCTTATGGGGTTATAAGCCAGCTTCCCCTTGCCAGAGTTTGGCACACCTTCCTGCCGCTGTTTGCAGTGCTGTGGCAGAGATGATGTCCAGCCCTCTGCTCATGCCATCGTTTTCCCTGCCAGGATGGAGTCTCCCCTCAAGTCCATAAGCCAAATAAACCCATTCCTCCACAAGCCGCTTTTTCCTGGGTTCTTTCTGCGCAGCAACTAGAAAGCTGACCACAACACCCAGTAAGACATTTTTCTCTAAAAGCATTATTTATTATTATTAAAAATATTTTACTTAAGAGAGTGTGTCACTGCCCACCGCCCACGGGGGCAATGATAAACACACACACACATACACCACGTATGGGTGGAAGAATGCGCATTCTCTCTTTATTGCTTTCTCTCAGATCTCATTGCTCATACCCCATACCTGTTACCTCATTGCTCATTGCTCATATCTCTTCATCTCTTCCTTCTCCTCATGCAGATATGCTACAGAATATATATAGATATATATATTCTGTAGCATATATATATATATATATGCCAATCAGGGAGCTATTTATTGGTCTATGACAAGAACCTGTGAGCATGATGTGCAAATAGCCTAATCAGGACTACCTCCTGAAACTCATTAAGCCAAGCCCCTCTTGGCAGGCTGTCAGGTGCTGTCCAAGACTAAGCCAGGGTGTGCCTCCAAAGGCCCCCAAAGGCTTTCGCCCCTGACATATCCCCCTTTTCTTTGATTAAAAAAATGGCTCAGGATCGTGTCTGTCTTAGGCTGTCCATGGCAAATTACACTCTTACCCGTCATTGGAATTCTGACCTCCAAGTGTCAGAACCCTGTCTTAGGTTGATATGTATTTCCATGGATCTTACCCGTCTCTGACTACCGATCCAGCATTTTAAGCCATATATGGGGGGAGGATCGGTCACCCATAGTTGCCATGGCTTGCTTTAATTAGCTGTACTTGCAGTTGTTGGCGCATCTGAGATTGGCAAAGCGTTAATGCACATCAGACCAAGAGTTCTTATTGAAGACGCTATAGTCAGGATATGCACTTTAGCAATAAGGATTAAACTCATAAGTTAGCAATAAAGATTAAACTCATAAGTCTAATGACTAGTTAACACATATGACAGCTGTCTAGACATTTTTGCTGCAAAACATCAATTATACAAAGTCCCACAATAGAACAAATACAATAGAACGAACACATCACAATGTCATTAATTGTCCAACGATACCAAGTCTTTCTGCACAGGAACAATTTGTTGATCAAGAATCATAAGTCCAGTTTTAAATTGTCCATTTAACTGATCTCGGATGTTCAGAGCTTGGGCAGCCGCAGAAAAAAGATTATTGAGAGTCTGTGCAAAAGCAACAGCAGTCGTAGTAGCCTCACGGCTGAAACAGCTATTGCAGCAATGATGACAGAAATTATTCCAAAATCTCTCTTTTTACGAACTGCAATTGATGTATGAGAACCGACGTCCACAGGAACTGAAATCTTAAAGAGTTAGTTCAAGCACACAAAATAAGACAATTGTTGAAATACTATCTTAGATGGAAACGCTGCGATCATCCGCAACAAAGCAGAGTCTCATCCTGCCAAGTTTTTGAAAAGGAAAACCTGTGACAACCAATGTTGTTAGCTTAATTAAGTTATTCCAACACATTTATCTAATAGGAGTATAGAAACCACAATGACTGAAATTAAACCTTACAAGTCAAACGATGACCACCTGGCAGTATTAGCATAAACAAATAGAACCATCTCCTTAAAACTCACAATGCTTTTTGATATGGGAACCCATCCTAGAAAATCAATACCAGTAAGCAATTTCCATCCCAAAGACTCAATTTGTCCTTGACAAAGAAACATAGCTAGTCTTGCTGAGTACCCCAAGAGTTCCTCTTGTGCATTTCTTAACCCATAAACAATTTAGTAATTGAACCAACAGCTATAACTGGAGTGATCAGGTCCAGTGTTAGCAGTGGTTAGCCTAAGCAAAAGAACATCTGTACTCTGTTTTATAAAAACTTAAGCTAGAGAATCATTTCTTTTATAATTTGCCATGACTAGTCTTTTTTCAAAAATCCCAAAATTAAGAAAGAGACTTTGATTGGGGATGGGGGGGCATTGGGGAATTGGGGATAACAACTCATTGTTTGCCCACTGAATAATGTAACACATTATGGACAATAAACATATTTAAGAAAAAAAAAGAAAGACACTTTCTAGGGGCATTCTCCCCCTTCTTTTTTATTTGTAAGCAAGCAGAAAACATATAGTACTTATAGCAGATAATGTCTCTAACCATTGAGCAATAGATGAGAAAAGAAACATGATGTCTTTTTCTTTGACTCAGTTTACCTATACAATTATGGACTTTATTCTCCTTGTATATTTATTTCCTTTACATTCATCATAAACCCATTGGCCAGACAGACCCATGAGAAAGTATTGGAAAATATGTCTCTCTCTCTGGGTTTTGGCAATAGGGAGTGTTCTGTCCTACAGTCAAAAGCCAGTGGAGCACAAAAGTATATGCTCTTTCTTTTGTTAAGTCCATGAGCCCTAGTAATTGCTTTCATAGGAAAATTAACATCCAACACATATTTGTCTTTATTATATTTTAGTTTTTTATACCTTATGGAATTCAGAGAAACCATAGGCATTTCTCGTATGTAACGCCTCTATAAATATCATTTTTGGAGAATTGACAATCCATATAGTATTAGCACATATTTATAGAGTTTATAAGATATCTCCTGCTAATAATTTCATGTTGCACACTTTAAAATAGTCTTATGCAGAACATAATGATCTCTGAGACAAGCTACATTCACATTTACTTATTTTAGAATGTTACCTTGAAACTTTTGGATACATATGGCAATTTTCCCATTGGTAGAATTTTCAAAACTTATCGAGGTTAACCTGAAAAGACAAATCTGTATTATAGTTAAAATTCAAGCATGATCAATAACCCAGAAGGTGGAAATTTTATTAGTCAATTAAGCATTTTGTCATCCTCCTGTTTCCGTTTTCTTCCATGTGTTACAAGGCTTTTATAGAGGAAAAATCTTTATAAATTGACCTGAAACCAAATCTATCACAAATTGACTAGAAATTAAATCAATTGAATTTAGCCTGTAGGGTCTTTCCTTCAAACAAAAGCCTGTACTCCCTGGGGCTAACTCTCCCTGGGGCTCGGCCATGCTTAAGTTATTCCATTGTCTTTCCAGTCCTAGAGTGCTTGCACTTGGAATTTTGGCAAGGCGGAAAAAACCTGGCTTTTTGACTGACAAAGATATCACTTTTGTATATATGATGCAAACCAAAGATTTCCTTGTACCAAATCCATAGACAGAGAAAAAGCCTTATAAATTTCTCAGACCTACAAGCCTAACCTCCTGACCTAAGCACAGTGCTCTGAGCATTGGGTCTTGTGATCTTGACATCTGAATTTGCATCTAACCAGGCCCGACCCTGCTTAGCTTCCAAGATAGACAAAGCTCAGTCCTTGGGACCAGACTGCCTCTCGGCTTGCGCGACACTCGGCCCAGGGGCTGCCTACCCATATTGTTTCCACCTCCTCCAGAAACCAAGGAACATGTTGCTCTATAGTCTTTAGGAAAACATGAGCAGTTTTCCCTAACAAACATTGACCTCCAGATTGCATCTCATGGAAAGGAGAGAAGCTAAGAATTCCCCGCCAAAGTTCTCTGCCATCTCGTACTATTCACGACCTTGGCCTCCATGGAGCTCTTTGCCTAACCTGCCCATCTCTCTTGTAGCCTCGGGGCGCACAGAGCTTGGTCCAGCCCTCATTTTCCCTTCTTCTATGCCATGCAGAAAAAAAAGTCAACTTTTATATACCACCACTCTTGAATTATTCTCATTAAAACCAAAATTGCTCCCACTTTTACTTGGACCAGAGCAGAGCGTGTCCGTTCCCCCCTTCCCCGGGCTGCAGTCCCGGGGATGTCTCCATACGGGCCCATCTTTCTCACTCTATTGTGAACCTCAGTCACTTAGTGACTTTCTCACTCTACCTCGAACCTCAGCCACTCTTAGTGACTTTCTCATCGTTTCACCGCAAACCTCAGTCGCTCTCTCGGCATGCCTCACTTCCTCTTGGCCACTTTCAGTGGACCTTCTCATAATCACTTCCAGAGAATTTTTAATTCTCTATTTTCGTCAATCTTAGTGCACTCTAATCTCGTCGCTTCTACCGTGAACCATCGCTAACCTCTCGGCAAGCCTCACAACAGTCGCTTTTACCGCGGACCGTAAAACTCTCTTACCTAGGTTCTTTTTTGGATCCTTCTGTTTCCCATTCGTGTCCCTTTCATTTCCCTTTCGTGTCCCGGGTTTCGGCACCACTTGTCACTGCCCACCGCCCGCGGGGGCAATGATAAACACACAGCGCACACACACACACACACACACACAAACACACCTATACCACGTATGGGTGGAAGAATGAGCATTCTCTCTTTATTGCTTTCTCTCAGATCTCATTGCTCATATCCCATACCTGTTACCTCATTGCTCATATCTCTTCATTTCTTCCTTCTCCTCATGCAGATATGCTACAGAATATATATTATATATTATATATAAAGAATATATATATTCTATATGTATAGAATATATATAGCTCCTTGCCAATCAGGGAGCTATTTATTGGTCTATGACAAGAACCTGTGAGCATGATATGCAAATAGCCTAATCAGGACTACCTCCTGAAACTCATTAAGCCAAGCCCCTCTTGGCAGGCTGTCAGGTACTGTCCAAGACTAAGCCAGGGTGTGCCTCCAAAGGCCCCCAAAGGCTTTCGCTTCTGAACAAGAGAGGAAAACAGAAAGAGAATGGGCACACCAGGGCCTCCAGCCATTGCAAATAAACTCCAGATGCATGCGCCACTTTTGCAACTGGCTTTATGTGGGCACTGGGGAATTGAACTCTGATCCTGTTTTACAGGCAAATACCTTAACCACTAAACCATCTCTCCAGCCCAAGTTTGTTATGTTCTTTGACAATGTTTCACTCTGTCTTGGACCTCACTGTAGTTGTCCTGCCTCTGCTTCCCAATTGCTGGGATTACACATATAAACTACCATTCCAAAGTAGAATAAACACTTAACACTGCAAGTAGAGTTATTACAACTTAAAATGTATTTAAGCCGGGCGTGGTGGTGCACACCCTTAATCCCAGCACTCGAGAGGCAGAGTTAGGAGGATTTCTGTGAGTTCAAGGCCACCCTGAGACTACATAGTGAATTCCAGGTCAGCTGGGGCTAGAGTGAGACCCTACCTCGAAAAACCAAAATAAAAAATAATAATAATAAAAACATTTATTTAGTTCACAAAAGTAGCTATATTACATTGGTCTCCCAAACTGACAGAAATGATAGCTTTATATCATAGATGAATCAGGTTGTGTCAAGGGGTTATTGTTTTTAATAAAAGGAGTACTGATGTCTGCAAGGTGTTCCCTGGCTGCTCAAGGGCGGGAGCGCACCCAGGGAGGCCAGGCTAGCAGAACTGCTTGTCTCTCATTTGTCCCATGCTTCTTCTGGTCCTGGCTGGCTGCTGGGGCTGCCTGCTGGGTCTTTGGGAGCAGGGTGAGGTCCATTCCGTATTACAACTCTGGATTACAACTCTGGAAGCGGCAGCAGCTGAGGGGGACCCAGGCACGGCATGCTCTGAGTGGCAGTGGTGCGGACAGCCATGGAGGCATACCGGTGGGCCCAAGAACCCACGAGAGTGTTACAGCTCTTGGAAGCATGCCTTCCTGTGTGTTCAGCTCATCTCTTCAGAGAGAATAATGGGCAGTGACCAGGGGAAAGGTGTGGAAAATATTCCCCTTTATTATAGGAGCACAGTTGGTTAAATAGAGGTAGAAGAGGAGGGAGGGATGAATGGGCAATGGAGATTGGTAGTAATCAGCGACCTGTGAATACCTGCTTTGCATGTATTTTGCATGTACGTGAGCCTAGGCACTATCAGATAGTGGGGGCAGAGGAACTGTCACCTTCTAGGCATAGCTGGGGTGCGAACCTGGATTCATGTGGCTTGCTTAGGGGGCCTGGAGTGTTAGGGTTAAGGATGGAGCTGGTGAAATACCTGTTTACCAGGGTTTGGAACCTGTTCAAACATCGTTAACCCTTTGTCCTCCATGCCCCATTTAGCAATACCAACAGGTTATGACTGTCTTAAAAGACAAACTGATGCTCCCCCCTTTCCTATTTTGTTTTCAAGGCAGGGTCTCACTCTCTAAACCCACCCCCTCAGAACCAGACTGGCCTTGAACTCACAGTGATTCCATCTTAGATTCCAGAGTGCTGGGACTGAAGGCATGCACTGCCATACCTGACCAAACTGATTGAATTTAAAGTATGATATATATCATACTTTAATGGAGATATAGCTCAGTTGGTACACTGCAAGAAAGTAGGTGTTTTTTTTTTTTTTTTTTTTTCCCCAGCTAGGGTCTCATTCTAGCCCAGGCTGACCTGGAATTCACTGTGTAGTCTCAGGATGGTCATGAACTCAAAGCAATCTTCCTACCTCTGCCTCCCGAGTGCTGGGATTAAAAGCGTGCGCCAACACGCCAGGCAAGAAGGTAGTTTAACACACACACAAAAATATTTTCCTTCCGCCCTTGAATTCTCTTGACCTCATAAGCAAGTATTTTTGCATTTCACGTAAAACCAAAATTAAATGTAACATCATTCCATGCATGTATCCTGGTGCACCTGGGTCTCTTGCCTCTACAAATACCAGTCCGGGTGTATGTAGGTAGATGGGGGACTGAACCTGGGTCCCCTTTAACCGCTGAGCCATTTCCCCCTGGGGGCCTTTGAACCCGTTATATAGGTGGGAGAAATCAGGAACCTAGGAAAAAGGTAAAATAACCCTGATTTTTA
>PVHP010053510.1:0-10738 GCA_004024765.1 Zapus hudsonius
TGCCACACCTATGTGGGAGACACCACTTTTAGGTGAGCCTGGCTTTCCATAATGTCTTCACAGGGAATATGTTAATCTCTGGTGTGCTCAAGGTCAGATTTCTGAACATCCACAAGTGATTGCCAATCACAACCACCCTAAGGACTCCTCCGTTGCTTGTGAACCACAAGCTGGGTTTCTCACCACATAAATTTCCAAACAAAGACATTTTGGTGAGCAGATAACCACTAGAACGTTTGTGTTGGGCCACTGGAATAATAAAAGTGAAAGTTAAACTTAAATCAAAATCCTTTTACTGGCACATTGTTCATGACCATGAACACACAGCAGGGTAGGCTCTCATTACAGCATAATAATAGTTTTCTTCTGATTATTCTTTCTTACCTTGGATATCTGACATGAGTCATATGATGCATCACATTGGTATTTTACAGTGGTGTACTTCACCTTTTAGAAAATACAATTTAATTCAAATTAGGTTAGATAGGATGATTTTATTGAAATTAATAAAAATCCCCATATATGTTTTTGACACAATTTATGCCAAAACATAATAAACCTGATATGTCAGTTTCCTATGGATTGCTATTAAGGATGAGTATAAATATAACATGCTTCATAGAAAACATCTTAACTGATTCCTCATAGTTCTATATCTGAGTGCAAAACCATTTGCTATCTTCTTTATTTATAGCAGAGCAATTTCATACAGACCATTAAAATTATTGGTGGGTGTTACTGTAAAAAGTGAATTTTGATGATAATGGCATATATAGAGATCTATGAGAGATGAGACATGGCTCATGAAATTCTGCTTAGAGGAAAATTCCTCTTTTCTGTCTTTCTCACTCATGAACACACACAGTGAAGGTCAGGGAGTTTGCTGGGCTCTGGACAGCGCCCATAGGTGTAGGTGGTTATCTGGAAATGAGGAGATTTCACTGCTTTCCCTTGTGTGCAGGAGAAAGTCTTGAGACAGAGCTCCTTCCTGAAAGAGGGTGTGGTAACTCCCAACTGCAATCCAGCACTAAGGGAAGCTGAGGCAGGAGGATCATTGTGTTCCAGACCAGCCTGAGCTACAGAGTGAGACCTTGTCTTAATAAAACAAAATTCTGAAAGGGGTTGAGTTTGGTATTTGCAAATAGATTAAGGGTTTATTGAAATCGTGGAGTTAACAATGTTATTTGTAGCAGTTAGCTTCTCGTTGCTGGGAAGAAAACACAGGGCCAGATGCAGCTTAGGGAAGAAATGGATTTCTTCCAGGCTTACTATTTTGAGAGAAAGCTTCATCACTGTTGGCTCTCAGCTTTACAGTCCTCTTCACAGAGATAACAGCTGGCTCTAAACACACAGAGGGGCTGCACTCCTCAGCCCCACGGTCCTCCCCCCAGCAACACACCTCCTGCAACAAGACTTCACCTCTCAAACGCTCCACCAGCTGGGGCTAAGCTGAGCTCATTCACAATCACCTGAGGCTACTGGGACATTTAAATTCAAACCATCACACTGTCTAAAGAGGAGAAAAAAAAGTGATTCTTGGACAGTTGTAAAATAAACACAAAATCCATCTGGTCATACCTCTGTGCTTTTGACCAGTTTCTTAATGGCTCTGTGTTGTAGGCAGCTTCTCATTGCTGTCACAAACCCAATAAAACCAACTGATGGGAGGAATGGGTTTATTTTGGAGTAAAGACTTGAGGGGAAGCTCTATGATGGCAGGGAAAACGATGGCAAGAGCAGAGGGTTGATGTCACCTCAGCCACAGCACTGCAAACAGCAAAAGGAAGGTGTGTCAAACACTGGCAGGGGGAAGCTGGTTATAACCCTATGCTCTGGGATGGTTTTCTCATCTTTAAAAAAGGACAGGCAAACTCCAACATTGTAGGTAAGTATACCTTTCTGGGAGCTTCATCTGACAAAGCATCTTTTACCTATTCCACAGTCATGGTCACAGGTTTACACACACAGCATTTTCAAGAAGTGACAAGTGCCTTACTGTATTTCCTGAATTAAACAGGGAAGTCAACATCAACATATCTTCGATATCATTTGGACTAAATGAAAGGTGCCAATTCCTCAGAGAAGGTATGTGAATCAAAGGAAATATTTCACACGAATCCTTCAGGTAATCTTTGTCATAATTTGATATTTCATATTTCATAAAATTCAGTATTTCTGTCTTAGTTTATAAATGGTATAATGCAACCAGGTTTCATCTCCAAAAGACTTAATGCCAAACAGAATTCCTGAAACTAAGTTGGAATGAAAGCATTCCGGACACGAAGAGTAAAACACAGAGATGAGAGAGTGTGGGTCAGCAGCAGAAGGCAGTGGATAAGCAGTCTATGACGCAGTGTGTAACTCAGAGGAAGCATGGGAGTGACTCTGTGAACGCCATCGCCCAGCACTTTCACTCTCACCCTTCTCACCACTGTCTGTGACAAAACCATATCACCTTTCCTGAACAGACTCCAGAAAGAATTCACTCCAATGATCACGTGGGCCGTGCGAATGGACAAACACCTGCATTGCTGGTGAGAGGTTTTGGCTTTTTCTGAAGATTACAGAAAGCATCTGAAAAAAGTAGAAGAATATTTTCTTTTTTTAAATTTTATTTATTTATTTGCAAGCAGAGAGATACAGACACAAGGAGAGAGAGAGGGAGGGAGGGGGGAGAGTATGGGTGCACCAGAGACAGACACTGGTGATTGCCAGGGGCCAGAGAGGAGAGTGCCAACAGGCACGTAGAGTCTCTTTTAGGCTGATGGCAATGATCTGGACTCTGTGATGATTTTTGCACAAGTCTGTGAATATTCTAAAAGCCACACTTTGAAAGTATTTTTATGTGTGTAAATTATATTCCAAAACACCGTTATAAAATAAAGTGCAGACAGGTGGTTCCTAAGTGGTCCAGTTTAAGAACAGCTGCACGATTTTTCTCCCTGCTCTGCCTCCATCAAAACGATATTAAAGAAGAGAATGGTCTCAACCAGGAGGCACAGATGTGGCCACTCACTGTGTGGATGGGATGCACAAGGTTTCAACTTACCCTCTTCTTCACCCACACCGACAACTTGTGGTTCTGACCATATCGCCCACATTTCTGGCTTGGATGGTGTGGTGGGATGGTTAAGTTTTGTTGTCAATTTGACTTTTTCAGTAATATTGGGTGGGTCTCTGAGGTTGTTTACAGGAAGGCAGTCCTCTCAGTAGGGGGCAGGATGTAAGGAGCCTCAGGGAAGCTAGAAACAAACTTGGGAGGGCAGCGAAGGAGGGAAATTCCATAGACTCAGGAAACCAACAAATCTGGGAAAGGGTGGCAAAACCCCTCCCTAAGGCTATATAAAGGGGAAAGAAATTTCTCTCTCTTGGCCCTTCCTGTTTTGCTTGTGTGTGTGGTTTTGGTAAGGGTTTTCCTCTCTCGGCTTGGACCTGTGAAAGGGGACCAGCCTCTTTCACCACTATGGAGCTTCACCTGGATCTGTAGCTTCAGTAAATCCTTTCCTCCCATAACTGTGCCTGGTTTGGAGGCTCATCCCAGTGGTGTGTGGCTGACTGTGACAGATAGTATTGGCTGGGGACTGTTCACCCATCAGGCTGGGCTTCTGGGTGAGTGTTGGGTGCTCCAGTTGCAGCCATCCACTCAGCCCACGTCAGTCATTCACATTCCTTGCTTTGTGGCTTCTGGGGCGATACAACTGTGGGATGAACAGGCATCATGTCTGACAGGAATATCAACAATTCCTGGCAGTTGGAATGTGGGTGGAGGAGAGACAGCAAGTGGAGTGAAGACAGGGAAGCTGTAATCCACAGCAGTGGTTCTCAAAACTTCCCACACTTAGCAACTAAATGAAACAAAAACGTATTTGAAGACAGAACACGGCTCCCAGAGATGATGCTGACTCAGTGGCTCCCCTGGAATCTTGGAATCCTTCTGGTTGGTCCTGATGCTCATGGCTTGATGCATAGATCACACACTCAGCTGAGGAGTCCAGAACAGGCGGCTGTAGCCAGGAGGGGGCATCCACAGAACTCCAAGGGCATATGTCTCAGAATGCACTTGGAGAAGCACACAGGAGTGAGGTTGAGGACATAAGGTAGGAAGAGTGTGACTGGTGAGTCTATTTTTGTGTCAGCACCATGTCCCACCTCCCTAGCACCTAAGCAGCAGCCCACCAGGTACAAAAGTGCACGGCCTTTCCTCACATGATCACCTTCCAAGCTTCTTTACTGCTTCCTGACATAGGGATTCATTCTAATAAAACAGGCCTCAGTGGCAAGACTTGGCCTTGCAAATGGAGCTCAGGGATGACATCATCCATCCCCTCAAATATAAGGTCTCCATATGAGTCTTTTCATCAGAGGGGTATGAGGATGAACCATCAGAACTGCACCCACAAGCAACTAGAAAGAGGTGAGACCAGAAGAGGAAAGAGACATTTGAAAGGAAGTTCATTCATAAAGAACAAGATACCATGAAAACAAAAAAGAACTCTCAGAAAATTAACACTGTGATTTAAGAAATTTTAAAATATTCAGTAATTGGCATGAATCCATAGTCAAGAAAATAGCATAGCAATCAGAGTAAAAACTTTTAGGGGCTGGGTGCTGCTTGCTCATTCTGATGGCCCTGGTTCAATTCCCCATATGCACAAAGTGGCTCATGTGTCTGGAGTTCCTTTGCATTAGTGGGAGGTTCTGGTATGTCTGTTCTCCCTCTCCTCTCTCTCTCTCTCTCTCTCTCTCTCACTCACTCAAATAAATAAATATTAAAAAATGAAAACTAAAATATTTCAAAAATGAAAAATAGGAGTGAAAAGATGTAGGCTGACTTCATGACACTGAAGTTCAACTACTTTGAGCTAATAACAATTCAAGAAAAGAGGAGGAATTAAAAAATTTATTTATTCAATTTTTGACATGTATAGAATCTATTTTGATCTTATTTTCCCTAATTACTCTCTCACTCCTCTGTCTCTCTCCCATGTTTTTTCTTAGTATGACATTTGTCTTTCCAATCTATAGGTTAAAAAGCTGAGCAGATGTCCAACAAAATCATTAAGAAGTTAATTACAATACACATACACACAGCTTGTTAACAGTCAGGAACTTTAGGGTGAAGAGTAATCACACAGAAAGTGATTTGTCTTTTATTTTAGAAGCCTTGGGTACTCGTTACTTTTCTGGTCGTTAGTATATTCCTTTTCTTCCATGTCACTTTCTCTCAGAGTTCTCTGTTTCCTGGTTACATTCTTAGTTACTAAGATTGAGCCAGCATCCGAATCCCTAAATGTGCTCAGCACTGATGCCTGTGGCTGACCCCAGAAGCCCGAGGAGAGTAGAGCAGATCGGCTGTGTTTGGGAGGAAGGCTGCAGTGGGAAGCAGGACCCCAAAGGGCCGCGGGTCCACTCGGGAGGACTGTGCTGGAAAGGCCTCCATGAAGCACCTGCTCATGGCAGATCCTGCCTTGCCCTCGCACAAGTAGATGCTTTCTCCATGCACCTGTACCCACAAGTTGTTCCTGCCTTTGCTAAAGAGCTCAGCAGGTACTCCCTGCATGCTCTATCAGGAAAATCAACTGAGCTAAAGTTATGAAAATTGATTTGGCTAAAACAATAAAGCTGTGAAGTGTAGCTTGTGAGGCAGAAATGCCATGTATAGATTTATCCACTCTACAGGTTTCCCCATACCTCATATGGCCAATGGTTTTTTAAAGTAGAAAACAAAGAAAAAACTATGTTCCTGTCCACAAAGACAGCCATTATATACAATAAATAAGGAGCGGGTAAGGAATAGAAAGCTATTATATACAATAAATAATGAGTGGGTAAGGAATAAAAAGCCATTATATGCAATAAATAATGAGAGGGTAAGGAATAAAATGACACATTAGTAAGATGTGATTGGATGAGCACGTTAACAGTTTATTTTCAATGTTCAGATCTGTCAAGGTAAGTGGTGAAAATCCTCGGTGCTCCACCCCCCTGCCTCCTGTCATCTGAGAGAGAAGCATTAAGTAGTAAATTCCACTGATGAAAGTAGTTGTGGGGAAGACACGTCTGTATCCTCAAAGGAAAAAAAAATATATATATATAGTAATATGAGTACTATATATATATGAGTAATATGAGTGAAAACTGGCAAAAGCCAACACCTTTTAAAAAATTATTATTATTTGCAAGCAGGGAGAGACAAAGAGAAGAGAGGCAGAGAGAGAGAGAGAGAGAGAGAGAGAGAGAGAGAGAGAGAGAGAGAGAGAGAGAATGGGCACACCAGGGCCTTTAGCCACTGCAAACAAACTCCAGACACATGCCCCACCTTGTGCATCTGGCTTTACATGGATACTGGGGAATCAAACCTGGCTCATTCGTTCATTAGGCTTTGCAGGCAAGCCCTTTAACTGCTGAGCCATCTCTCCAGCCCCCAACACATTTTATAAATGTAGCTCGTATGAATTTCAATCTACCAACTCACATCAAAAGGAATTTACAGCTTAATAAAATGGTGGCATGTCAAACACACTGATATTTAGTAGAAAGTGGAAAAAAATCACCTTTCTTTTCAGGGGCTGGGGTGCGTACATACTGAATCATGTTATGCATGGAAACAGTAAAGATCTCTCCCTCATCCATCTGCACAAATCTTTCCAATCAAAGATTTCCTGCCTGCGGAGCCTTTGTGGGGGCTGCAAGGCTGCTGAGGGCTGCAGGAGACTTTGTGGGGCCCTGAGGCTGCTGGGTGTGCTGGGACCTACACTCACCACGTGACTTTCCCTCTAAGTCTTTCTGCCTACAAGGTTCTGTAACTTCGAAACGTTGCAATGCCAAGAATGATGCCATGCAAGAGGGGACTTTGCTTACTCCCTTCCTGCTGCCCCAGAGCCAATCCCTTTGCTGTGTCCCCAAGCTAGCCTCCTGCCCCAGAGAACCAAGGGCAAGCTCCTCAAAGTTTTAAGCTTCTCCAAAAGTCAAGGTGAGGCACCTGTGCTCTCACACCTGTAAAGCTCCAGGGAAGGGGTGAAGGATTTGTACAAGAATTACAAACACCAGCTCCTTGAAGCAAATGACAAAGAGACAATTACTAGAAGTCTGAAAACAATTTGCTATTTCAATAACATGTCTTGGCCCCATAAACAAAAAAAGAGTTAAGACTGTCAAACTTAAACCACAATGAACATGCTTAAAGCAAGAACTTCTGAGAGACTTGTCTCGTTTCAAAGCACATTTAAATAAAACTGCAGCATCCAGTTCAAAGCGAAGGGAAAACAAAGAAGCAAGCAAACATACTCAACTTAGAGCCATAGTGCACCTATTTCTGTAAACTGAAGGTACAGGTAAAGATCCTTGCTTGGCAGGGTTTAGCATATACCACAGGAGGTGGCACCCCAGAAAGGAGTGGCGGAGAAGCAGATACTCACACAGTCCTCATCAATCTGTTTTCTGACATCCATAGATGCCCCAGCTCTCAGACGTGGCACTCACCCAAAAAGACTAGATTCACCCAGATGCTGGTACAAATAGACCTTGTTCCCATCAGAATCCTGGGCAGGCAGGAAGCAGGTGACACCATTTAGCCCACTGAAACCAAGGCAAATTTCAAGTAGAGGGCTCAGGCTCATCCTTGGGTTTCTGGAACATTGTAAGTTACCAAGTGGGATCTAGAAGACCCAGTCCTCATTTCCTCACCCTTATTTAACAAAAATCCAAGGAAACAAAGAGAATTTTCACATGCATTTTTGGAAATACTGATTGAAGACGCCTCCGTAAGCTTTGCTTTCAGAAGAAGGCGAGAGCGGGATTGTCAGAAGGAAAAAAGGAAGGTTTGTTCGATTTGGTTCTGCTCTTCTCTCCCTTAGGGGAACTGAAAGCACTAGGGGGCTGATAGGCACGCTCTGGTGATAGGAGAGAGGAGGCAGGAGGGAGCTGCAGGTGGTAAGAGTTCCAGAGAATGGTGCCAGCCAGGTAGAGGTGCCAGTGACCTCTGGTGGGACCACAGCCACATGGCCTAGGCCACAGGGAACTGGTGAGTACTGATGCTGGACACAGACAAATGCAAGGACTGGCTGGCATGAGCCTGAGGAGGTACTTCCAGCAGCTCTTCCCCTTTCCCTGTGGATGGGACAAAGGTTCCTCAGATGCCAGCTGGAGAGTGAGGGATGCTCCTGGCAGGTCCTGGAATCAGGGCCTCCTATTTCCTATGGTCTGGGATCCTTTGAAAAGCCCTCCTTCCCTGATGACATTCACCTGTTGTCTCCTCTTCCCTGAAATCCCCATTTTCAGTTTTACTGGGGAAACATGAACAAACATCCGATCACCAAAGCAGCCAAGTCTAGATTGATGAACACATAATGGAACTGAGGTTATTTACAGGACACTGGGTGCCTGACTGGCAAGCACATCACTGGTAAGACAGACAAGTGCTCCTGGATGCCAGCTCGTGGAAGGAAGCTGCATCCCTAGAGAACCCAGCACAACCTGCAAGACAAATTCCTCCACCTAAGAGTCTCCTACACCAGTCTCATATCACCTTTGGGACTGGTCCCATGCTCTTCTAAGTTTCCTGAGCTTCCTGTCTAAACAATCCTCTTCCTCCCTCCCAGGTAATGTCTCCATTTAGAGGACAGACAACATGCCTTGTTTGTCCTGAAATAAAAAAGTAACTGCCATGGTTTGATCCAGGTGTCCCCCACAAACAAATGAATGTGTTCTCAGTGATTGATCCTCAGCTGATGGCAGGTCAGGAATTAAAACCTTGCTGGATCTGTGTTGTCAGGGGCGGGCTTATGGGGTGATAAGCCAGATTATCCTTGCCAGTATTGGGCACACCTTCCTGCCATTGTTTGTGCTGTGGTGGTGGTGATGTCCACCCCTCTGCTCATGCCATCATTTTCCCTGCCAGGATGGAGTCTCTCCTCAAGTCCGTAAGCCAAATAAACCCATTCCTCCACAAGCTGCTTTTACTTTTGTTCTTTCTGCGCAGCAACTAGGAAGCTGACTGCAACAGTAACAAAATCCATTCTCCTGGTTTTCTCAGCTTTGGCTACTGTCATTCAACAAATTTGTATGTAATACTGATCATTTCTAGCCCTGCACTGATGCTAAGGACAGAAGACAGAGGCCACATGTGATGGTGAATACTGAATGTCAACTTGTCAGGGTCTAGTGCCACCTGGAGACCGACCTCTAGGCATGCCTGTATGTCTGTGAGAAAGTTTCTAGATTAAGTTAACTGAGGTGGTAAGACCCACCTTAGATGTGGGCAGCACCATCCCTTGCATCAGGGCCCAGAATGAATGAAAAGGAGAAAGTAAGCAGACCATCAGCATTTGTCTCTCTCTCTCTGCCTGATGGTAGATGTAATGTGACCAGCCACCTCCCATTCCTGCCACCATACCTTCCTTTCCTGCCATGCTGGACTATAGCCTAAAATTCTGATGATAATAGATTTTCGCTTCCTTAAGTTTCTTCTCTCTGGTATGTGTGTACAGCAGCGAGAAAGCAGCTAGCACAACACATGGTCTTCACCTTGTGCTCACCACCCAGCCATCGCTTTGTTCCTCTCTCTTCTCTTCACAGATCAGAATCCTGGTAGAGCTTTCGATGCTCACTGTCTTCACTTCCATCTGCCTTCTGCTCACTATACTTTGCTTCTATCCCACCAACTCACTGGAGCACAGGTGCTCTCCTGACAGACAAGCTGGTCTGCTGAGTTCTTTTCAGGCTGGATTAAACACCATGCACAGATTCTGTTTCGTCTTTAATGATGAATACCTGCTAGAGTTCACCGCTCTCATTAGTGTGGGCAGGACCTGTAGCTTGCTTCTAACCACAAGAATATGGCAAAGAAAAAAAATCTACTTGGGGACTGTATTAGTCAGGGTTCTCTAGAAGGAACAGAGTTGATAGAATGGATATATAAAAAAAGGAATTTACTGAGATAGCTTACAGTAGTCCAATAGTAGCAGTCTGCATACCCACAGGTAAGGAACCAGTAGCTGTTCAGTCCATGTAGATGGATGTCTCAGCAGTCCCAATCCAGCTCAAAAGGCCCGATGAATCCCTGGGGAGCGGCTGCTCTTCAGTCCACGATGTGAGGCCGAGGAACTGTGTTCCGAGTGCAAGTCACGAACCAGCACCAGCAGCCAGGGGAGGAAGGAAGAAGCATCTCCTTCCCCTTAAGTTTCCTTATATTAGTCTCCTTCTGGAAGGCCCACCCAGGATTACTATGGATTAGCTCAAATTGACAAGTTTAACCATCACAAGTCTTCTCCAAATCCCAAACGGGATTTTCAATCCTTTCTGCAGGCAAGCTCAGGGATCCACCCAAGATTATTATGGATTAGCTCAAGTTGACAAACTTAACCATCACAAATCCACCCCTTGTCAACTTGACATCAAATCATATCTTCTTACATCTTAGTATCCAAATGGAGACAGGAATCTCATGATTACGCCTAACATGATATAACTATCCCACGTACAACCGGAAACGCATAATCTTCCCCAACATAAGGCAGTTCTCTTGAGGAATCCTTAGTATAATATCTGATAATATAAATTCAACAATGATTACTGATATAATCTCACTCAGTATTAATTACATAATAGAGGAAAAAACAAAGGTATTCGTATACATATGGACAAACATTCTTAGCAAGTCATACAAAACACTTATGGCAATTACAGCCCTCGTTTTTGTAACTGGTCACATGGCCTTAGTTGGTATTTGTAACTACCT